>VZSC01017416.1:352320-368528 GCA_013398225.1 Steatornis caripensis | reverse complement strand
CCTGGGAAAGGACATTGAGCTTTTTTTTTTTTTTTTTTTTGCAATAAATACTTTATGGCACATGTTTTTACATTTCCATATTCATTTATCCATATCTTTATTTCTGAGGAAGTCAGTATTCATTAACAGGAATACATTTTAAAACGTATCATTATGGCAAAACATTCTTCATGTGAGGTAGAGACGAAATTGCAATCATTTTCATGCTCAGGTGTTAGCATAAGAAGATTTCACATTTTTTTAACGCACTCTTTATTTCATCTGAGAGCTCCCATAAAAGTCAGCAGACTAGTGTCTCAGTCTAGTGAAGAAAGTTAATGTCTCAGCTAAAAATATTTTAAAAACTGAAAAATCTGCTTAAATTCAGCATCTTGCAAAATATATGTTTCTTTAAATGATTTCTTTTATGTCCTGAACGCAAAATGAATGTAATAAACCACTAAGCTAGCTTAAAGTGCAAATTCAGTAGAATAATTATTCATGTACTTAATTGCAAGTATATGAGGTGTGCAATTCCAGTATCTACAGTGAGGTCACTCACAAGTCTGAGCAAAAGCATGTGTTTAAGTACTTTGCTGGATCAAGACTTTAAGAAAATTATTGTTGCAACAGAGGAATTAAAGTCTCACTGATGGAGCTCAACTAGAGTGAATTTAGCACCGGTAACACGACTTACAGAAATCCTTTGTGGTACCTCGCTCAACAACAGACAAACAGCAATCTATTTTCTTCTTGTTTTGAAATGTAATGAATAACTTTCTTCCCCTCCTTTTGCGCTGTAAGTATCAGACAGAAGACAAAGGCATGCCAAGATAAAGTAATTTTTTATATTTTTAGAGGATGGAAGTGAAAAGAGAAAGCCAACAAAAAAGGAAGGAACTTGCTTGGAGAGGGAAGCAGATCACCGGGAAAAAGGGGACGGAGAGAAACCTTAGCAATATCTAAAGAAAGATGAGGAGAGCAGAGGCAAACTACAGATGAGATATTGTCAGATAAAAGCTGCAAAGAGTCTTAAAAATGAGGATAAAAGCCTGAATTTTATGAGGAAGATATATGGAGACTGGTGAGTGAACCTGAGTGTTGGGTAAAGTTTATTTGAAATGGCGTACATTGTATAGGTTAAAGAAAGGCTAGTTAAGGAGAGTAATAGGAAGTGGTTAATGCTAGTTATGACATGATCGGTGTTGATTTTTTTTATCACATGCCTATCAAAAAGGGTTGTTATTTCGAATGTTCCAGAATAACCAAAAAGATTTAGTGGAAGTCTCAACGTGAGGAGGAGAACAAAATGAAAAATATCAAAGCTAATACTGAGCTTCAAGACTGCAGAGAAAACTGGTGATAGAGCAACGGGGGAGGGAAGGAGTTTTACAAAGAAGCAAGAGAACGCTCTATTTTAGAGCTGCTTGATTTTGAGGCGCAACAGGAGATCAAAGGAGTGGAGAAACAAATGTAGAGACAACATGGTCAGAGGTGAAAAAAGAGGGTTTGGATTTGAGGGTCAGAAGCACCAAAGTGAGAAAGAGAATGAGAATAAGCCAGGCCACACGCAAGGAGCGGTGAGAAATACAGGGTGAGCAATACAGGATGGGAATCTGGAGATGCCCAGGGAGCCACTGAAGCCCCTAGAGGGGCTTCTTCTTGGAAAATGTAGTTATTGAGTGATCACAGCTGGAAGCACGTTTTTGCTGGGGCGGGAGAGGGGCGATGCTGTCAAAATCTCAGTCCTCCCTCTCCAGAATGAGGCTGGGAGTAGAGAAAAATAAGAGGCAGGATTTGGGAAAAGGGGGAGCCCACAGAAATAAAGGCAGCAGATTACATCTGGATCAGATGTTACTCAGAATGAGTAACACAGAAGAACAAGGAAGAAAATGAGAGAACTGAAATGTGAGGCCACTGCTATAAAATCTGAAATGACCAGAAACACTCTCTAGGATCGACTGTTTTGAACTTTCCTCCAAAGAATTATACCCTCTGCAGGATAAGGACGTGTTCATCTGAAACGACGGCTTTTTGTTACACGTCTCAAATGGTATTCGGCAGGTATTTAATGGCATGCGTTGCAGTTCAGCCACAGGTATAAAGCAAATGATGCATTTCTTTGCTCGAGGCCCTCATTATGCTCTGTAAACAATCAGAATGGAGATTTATTCTCCGCTCACTGATTTCCTGCTCCTGGGGAAAAGCACAAGGGGCATGTTAGAAAGAAAGCGCTAAGATACTCATTATCTGTTTCTCCAAGCCAAATTGGTTTAGGTTTCTCCAGGCCTCCTAGCAACAGCTTTATTATTATGGAGATATTTCCCCCCAAATACTTCTAAAACAAGTATTAGATTAATGTTTCAGATAAGAAGAAAGCATATTCATTAAGTCCCAGAGCTGGTCTATTGAAACAGGAACTTCCGATGAAAAACGCAAGTATCGCCTCGTTTTGGTATGCTGATTTTCCTTTTGTTTTTACATTATTTAACAGTGAATGGTTAACGACAATCAATATACGATACACTCACTCCATAAATGAGAAAAAATAATTCCTGTTAGTGAATATTTTTCTGCATTATTAGCATATTCCACTTACTATCTTTTAATCTAGCTGTAGATATGACTTGTCATACATGCTTGCATCACTTGTTTACTTACAAACCAGCTGTACTGCATGTTATGCTGGAAGTAAACACATATATGAAGAATTTATTTAGCTCTACAATAATTGCCGTTTCTGTTGTTTACAACATCATGGAATTCAGATTTCTTATAATTTCCCAGGAGAATTACGGTATGCTATGAGAAATGAATTAATCTCATAAATATGTTTTGCTTCATGGTGAAATTTTCAGAAGTTGTCCTGTTACTTAGACTCATACCTCCTAATAACTGTTCTATTAATCCCCAAGTAGACAATCATCTCATTTTCAAAAGTAGCTTAAGCACCAACAAGTCAGTGAGACTGGCTGACACGGCAGTTCCTGAAAATATATTTCTTCAAGCTTTGAAAGACAAAAAACGTGAGTATATTTACTGCTGTTATACAGATCATTACTCACAATTTCATGACGAAAAGATACAGAAAGGAGCACTTTCCTCATTTCCTGATTTTCCGTAGTATAACTGTAATTTTTCATGAGGGAGAGGGGGTTGTTTTGGTGCTTTCTCATGCCTTAACCATAGGTGTAACCTCCCCAATTGCTCCTCAGAGGTACAGAGGCTGAAAACTTCTCTTTTTTTGCCCTTTAATGATTTTCATTCGCTGTGGGCTGCCGTAGTGACAAGGCCCCAGGCGAGGCCAGCAGCTGGCTTCGTAGTGTCACTTTGTTCAACCACAGAACGAATTGCAAAGGGCCGGTGCAAGGTGATGCTGGAGGACACACCTTTGCCAGTGCAGATGTCCTCCGCTCCTAGGGGAATGTGGGAAGCCCCTTACAGGTTATCTTAACAGTGGACTCCCTTAAGAGAGAGGAAACAAAAAAGAGGAAATCAAAGTACCCGCAATGTTTCCAGAGGACAGGAGTAAAGAGGTAGGAACTGTTGTATCCGTATTGCAACTCTCAGATGCTGCTTTGGGTAAAATACAGAATGTCAACAGTTCGGCCTGCAAAGTCTTTTTAGCATTAGAAATCCTGCTAGTAGTTACAGAACATGACTCCCTTGAAAGCAGTCAGTTTATATCTGATTAACCATGTTCCTAGAGATTGTTGGCCTATTCCTTCCTTCAAGAGAAACTCAGATGACACCCCAAGGTAGACCTGGATTCATTGTGCAGGAAAATAGACTCCGTTAGCCCATTTTGGTCAAGTGAGACTAAGCAGGAAAAATTAACACAAAAATAGTACTAAACTGTGTAAAAATTAAATGGTATTTCCTTTTTATTGAAAAAGTCGTGTTTCAAGCAGTTTTGCAGTTAGCACCATTTTATGATTGAACTTAATTCAGGCAGAGACATTTTCTATCGCTCTTCCTGTTAGTGGTACCTGTAATGGCAAAGACGTAATATTAGAAATACGGATTATTTAAAGTCAGCAAACCACCTTATACAGCCAATGGTGCAAAACACTTTGAAGTTTTAAAAAAGAAACCCTTCAAAATGTCAAGATTACCATCTGGCAAGAAGGTTGAGAGAATACACAGAGGGAATAGATGCTTTCATGTAAAGTCACATGAGGCCCAGGAGGATAGTTGTTTATAATACAAGATTTTTTATGAACAGGAGCAATTTGTAGCGTTATGTGGGACAATGATTCAGAGACGAGTTGTTCTAACTTTGGATTAACTGAGTTTTGAATATTCAGTACCATTAGCAAAAGCATCCTTCAAGTTTAATGCACTCCATATTTACAATACAATAACAAGAAAAAGAAAGAGTAAAGTAAAACATAAGACATAGCTTAAAAAAAAAATCTATATTAAGACATTTTTCTTCCAGTGAATGTACTTAAAGAAATGGGACAGTCTAAATGGTGTCGTGGAACAGAAGCAAAGTTGTCTGCTGCAGTGCTGAAGTCAATGGCCAACTTCAGTATTTTTATTCTTTTTAACCGGTGCCACAGCTACAGGACCAATTACACCCTGTCCCTCTCAAGCAGGCTCCCCTGCACGGCACCCATGGCAGAGTCATTGAGGAGAAGAAATCCCTCGAGGATCAGGCTCCCCCATGGCACCGAAGCAGAAACACATTTGACACTTGTAAATCCTTTCATTCTTGGGATGTCTGGCTCTGGTTTGACAAAAGCAACTAAAACCCAGTGCCTCCAGAACAAAGGGTAAATATAGCACGAGCTCCCCAATTCTTTAACACTTGTGTAAGTTCCCCTCTGGCTGGCTGGGAGACGCGCTTCTGCGTACACCACACTGCTCTGGGCTGCCCGAGCACAGTAAAACGCTGCAAATATACGGTTGCAGTTACTTATAAGAGATACATTCATACAAATTAAAAAATACGTCAACAGTATAAAATATTGGAAAAGGAGATCTTTGTCCTTTCTTCAAAAGAAATCTATGTAGCCTTATAGAAACAGAAAGGTTTTGGACAATAACCTTTTTTTCAAAATTTTTAATGACTTTTCTAGCTTCTTCACTGTTTCCTAACTGGCAAGAGACCTTTGATTATAACTGAGAGCTGCATCTGGTTCACAGTGAGGTCTGGACCTGTGCTATGTAACTCAGACCCCTTATCACCACAAAACAGTTTTGTTTTGGTTTGGTTTAATAGGGTGTCAAGGCAGACACATGAAGGCACAAAAGACTGTAATACCGGAATGTTAACTCCTTTTTGCTCAAGAAAGGGAATTATTAAAGCACCAACAAATGTTTGGGGCCTGCTTTTTAGCCAACCTGGTATCATATGCTTCATGCTTCTCAAAACTCCACTGGGGACTGAACGCAATACACTCAACAGTTGTATCGATGCTCCTGCCTGGTATATTTAAATTCCTTTCAGCGCAACAAAGTAGATGTTGCTACAAATGAACCTCAAATTTAATGAAAAGGCAAAGGACAGAACACGTTGTTCCCCGCATCCTTCATTTTGCGTATACAACACCAAGCTGTCACTTGCTGGCATGATGACCCTGCACAGCAACGCACACAGTGCAATGGGAAAAGCCTGGCACCTGCAAAGCTCGCATGTGAAATCCCCAAAAGATTTCAAAGTGCTCGGGATTTTAGAAAGATTTGAGATCCCTTTTTTTCCAAAGAACAGTTGTTTTACATGGAGACTTTTATTACCTAAGGACCCAAGTTTGCTTCTGCGTTCTTGAAAATACATATTATAGTAATGATTTATTATGGAGTCAGGAGGATTAGCAACATAGTTTTGTCACTTTCTTTTATGAATAAAACATATTAATAACAGCTTTGTAAAACTAGGTAAGGTAGAGCATAGTAAGGTATATAATAAATAAAAGTCAGAAACTTTAATAGATAAGAATATTTGTTTATCTCTCTCCTTGAAATCAGGTGTATGCAGCCTTCTTATTTTACATACCTCTGAAGCAACTTTCCTTAGTGGAGCACTGAATTTATTTAAAGTTGAATGTACCTCCTGAATATATGCCTAAACTTAAATCTGCAGAATTAACAACAGACAAATAATTCCCCAAAGGCTAACAGTGTTCTGTTCGTGGTTTTAAACAGATGATGAATATTACATATACCTGGTCAAAATTCAGGGAAATGTTTGGGCAGTAGTTGAAGTGTATCACTGAAAGCATGAACTAAAGATAAATTAAGTTTGAGGCATCCCTGAAAAGGGATGCTGTTCTGCACTCAGGAATTACCATTGTAAGTCCCATGTATAGTCTGTAACAACACGTCATTAAACATCGCACAGTGATTTTCAGCTGGGAATTGTATTTGGGCTTTTGTAACAGGGTGTAGAACGCAAGAACCCAGTCTTTCTTCACTGGCACCAACAGTTCCCATCATTTCATTCACATAAAGTCTCCTTGCTGCTAGTGAAAAAAGTTCGATGAGTAAAGTAGGACATATCCCGGTATATGGTAACTTCAGCAAAACATCTTCCACTGGAACAGCTGCAAATTACCTTAGGAGTAATTCCAGGAATTCTGGAAAAGAAAGAATAAATAAACACCTAAAGTTTAAATAAATTTATTTTTAAAATAAATAATTTTTAATGGCCAAATCTTTGTAGTTTTATACTTTCAGTTTCTGTAATGTTACTATAATGCTATACCATACCTTTGCAGAGTGTTCCTTTCCCCACAAAAAATCTCTTTTACAGTTATTTTGCACACCCTTTTGAAGATAATTCTATGAGACATTGCCATTTCCACAAAACATCGACAACAAATCTGTTTGGCGTAAAACAAATACTTGCATTGCTTCACACAGCAATCAACTCAGCAATGCATTACTCCTTTAGTTAATCTGTTATATAATAAAGGTGCTATATGCCTGGCTGCGTGTAGTGCCTTCTAGCCAAGATCTCCCTGCTATTTATACACTTTCTCAAATAATTTTGCAGAGGCCCTGCGAAATGAGGAAATAACAAATATTTATTCAATCCCAGGAAGAGGAGCACAGAAAACATGTTTTCAAAGGTAGCATCTCCGTTCACAGCTGTGGAAATGGGAGCATTTGGACACTGTTCAGCACCCGCGGCTGCTCTGGAAGTAGAAGTAGAGCTGAGTGCAGCCCCTACTTCGCCTTACCCAGCCTTGGCTCCATCCCTTTCCATCCCTTCCTAAAAACTTAATTTATGGCTTTTCTGTTGGAGTTCAGTCCTATGAATAGCCAAGCACAGAAAGGAGGCAGTTGATGCTCCAGTTTTGTAATACAATATTAAAATCCTGTATTTTTTTTCTCATGGATAGACAATGTGCCTCCTCCATGATTTATGATATCTAAACATGCTGACTTGCACTCTTTCCCTGTTATTATGTTCCGTATGTTGAAAAAGCGTGCTGAGTGATGTGAAGTTTTATCTGACAACTCTTCTATGTAAACGTGCTGTTTGAGGGTGATAATGAGACACCATGTGGGAGCTGATACTCTGCTTCAGCCATTGACATGTCCTGGAAGCCCTTCATCTCTCTCTCTTCTGGTTTTTCTGATGTAAAATATTTCCTTTTGGAAAACACTTTAAAGATTTGTTCCCTGCTAGATTATACCTGCTACTGCTTTCAAAGAAAATAATGGGCAGTGTGTGAATAAAGAATACAGCAAAAGTACATACCACCTTATAGCTCATTGCTGTCATCGCCATTTATAGTATACAGATAATTAACAAAGAAAAGGAAAAAGTCTGAATGAAAATAGAGTCATCAGCTTCACTGGAGTCACTGAAAGAGCCTCACAAGTTCACTCAAATGTCTTCCCTTGCATAACTCATCTCTTGCTGAAATAACTGCATTGTTCCTATGGGGGTTAAACGTAATATTTGTTTTACAGTGGGACTTCATCACCATCCAAATCCCTTCTGCACTACACATACCCACCGCCCCACCCACTCCTGCTGTATGTTTTAAGTAACCTCACAGAATCCTTTTAACTTGCAAACTGGAGTGTCTCACAATCAACGGGACCTCAACACATACTTGTTTTCCAAAAGCTCTCTTATTTCAAAGGGTGCTGGAGTCATTATTAACTGTATATGGGAATGCAGACTAAGTTTACAAACACTTTCTTCACAATTTTTTTCCCCTGATCTGTTACATTGTGATTCCTTTAATCTTCCATTTTTCTCCTGCTTTTTTGCAATTTTATGTTAGTTTTGATCCATTTGTATGTCTATACTCTCTTTTAATACTCCTACTCTCTTTTCTCTTTATCAGCTCGTTTCTGGTTGCTTTTTCTCCTTTGGTTATCCATTTCTCTGTTCTGTGTTTGCCCTCAACCCCTTTCCTTCCTTTCAAGCTAGCAAATGTAGACTGTATTTACAGACTGGATTTTTTTAAAGAATAACACACCAAAGCCAGACTACAAATATTACTTATGCCTGATGTCAGTTATTCACTGCCTGTCACTTCCAATGCACGCGTCCCCAAAGAGCCTCCACTGACACCCTGCCCCAAAGTATAAAACCTCTACCACTACACTTCAAAAAATAACAAATCTGTTCATGTATGAGCTGTCAAAAGAAGCTCTTGGATTAGCCAGCAGAGAAAGGGACACAGTCACTACCCACACGCACTATATAAGTATGAGCCACATAACTACTAGCAGCAAGAGCTGATAAGTTCGGGGGGTGTGGTGAGCCCCTTCTGCGCAGCTCCAATACAGTAGCATGGCGTGATTTTTAAATTTTTTTTATTTTTTTACCTTGCAAGCGTATTTGGTGCACTCTTGAAAGGAGAGCTTGGGGGAAGCAGTGCTTGGAACACAGCTTCGGTGGAGGAACGCCATGGGTGAGTACCAGGGTGGCATTGCACATTTGGTGTTAGACAATGAATAAGGCCATGTTGTGCTGCCTGCTGCGCTGTTCCCAGTGGCGAAGCCAAGTGAGAAAGAAAAAGCAAGCTATGGAAGGTGGGGTAGTTACATATTCTGCAAAACTGCTTCAAGTAACCTCTCTCGGACAGCCTTATCGTAGAGGGACATTAATGCGACTCGGCCTGCACCCTGGTAGGATCCTGGGCACAGAGAGGGTATGAGAGTGTTGCTGCCGGCTGCAAGCCAACAGGGAAGTGAAATCTCTGATGCAACTTAAAACCATCGGTCTTCTGGAACCGTCTTCATGTAGACTGGGAAAAAAAAAAAGGGAAAGAGCTGGTTCAGGGCACCAATTCCTGCAGATGAAGTTCTTTAGAAAGCTGCACCTGTTCCTTCTAGCAGAGTGCTTTAATGAAAAAGAGACACAGAGCTAAGACGACAATACAAGGTTTCATGTGTCTGTTCTCATACCTCAGCCCTTGGTTAGGTTTTCACTCGTCGCATTAGTGTGCTACTTTAATTGCAAGTACTTCTGTATAGCTGGCCCATTCTCATACTCAGAAAACTGTACAAATACAACAGATAACATGAAATAAACATTATGATTAATTTATCTTTAATATATCATAGTTGTTTAAATAACAAATTACTCATTTCTACATATAACTCACTTCACACTCATATTTTAATATTCCTTCCTTTTCCTTAACCATTCCTAAGATCCTTGTAAAGCTGACCCTCTTTTCTGAGAAAAATTAAGTAAATACATTTTTGGAAAGGGCTATAGCAAGCTTGCTTTCAGACAAGCAAACACTGCTGTCTGGATTAATGCTTTACCAATTCAAAACATTTTTAGTTCTTGAGAACTAGGCCTGTTGTTCTGCCCTTATCCCCATGTGTTTCTGAGCTAGTTCTGCACCTCGCACAACACCTGAAATAAAAATAGAGCTGATTTAATAATGGTGAGATTCTGAAATCAGAACACTCAGCCTCTGGTTTTAGTCACACTCTGACATCCACACTGTAACTCAG
This sequence comes from Steatornis caripensis, assembly GCA_013398225.1. Lineage (NCBI taxonomy): Eukaryota > Metazoa > Chordata > Aves > Caprimulgiformes > Steatornithidae > Steatornis > Steatornis caripensis. The sequence continues at coordinate 358,610 of VZSC01017416.1, read as the reverse complement.
CTGGCTTGAACTCAGTCACTCTTGCCAATGTTGACCCATCTCTGTTCAACTTGAATTTTCTAGCTCCCAGTAATTAAAGGAGAAAGCCACGCAGCAGGCAATAAATGACTCCCATAGTGACTCTCCCCCAGTGTTTACTGGGTGTTACAGGCACTGCTAGACCTTTCTCATCTCCCCTTCCGATGCAGTCTTCCCCGACAGCATCACTCCCCATGCAGGCTCGATGAGCTGAGAAGAAACGCCCGCCCCGGTGTTCGAGAGCTGTGTACCTGCCAGATAGCTGCAAGGGGCTGTGAACACAGAAGCAGGGTGGGGGCTTCTTCCACAGATAAATTTTGCTTTGCCGTTTAGTGTCATCACGTTCTCTATCTGTTATTGATTCCGTTATTATGTGCCATTCCCTGATGCGGTCACGAGTGTGTTCCCACATTCCTCTGGTACACTAACGAGAAATGCGATGCTCTGTGGTTTTAGTCCTTGTAATAAGAACAAGGCAGTTCTCCTCACACACAAAATTTGTAATTATACAAGACTATATTGTGTTACTGGCAACTAATTAGAACGCTCTGTTGAAATGACATTACTTTATGACATATCATTAACATAAAATGTCGAAATTAGTACGATAGATGTTTTTATATGAAAAACAGGCCTACTTTTGTAAGTGAGATGAAGAAAATTACAGCACTCTAAATGTCAGGATTTTAAGATATTTTATATTATTGTAAAAGAGCTATACACACTGGTTTTGCCATATAAAAATCATAAAAGGGGAATTCCTCCTTTTAAAAAAGCCAGTGACTATCGATTTTGTCCTCTGCATGCATTATGCAGATGAAAGAAAATTAAAAAAATGCGAAATGCCAAAGGAGGGGCCTGAAATTACAGTATTAAGGTCATATTTCACTCTATATTCTTAGAGCACAGGGCATACATTAACTAATTTACCCTCCTCCTCTATGAAGTAAGTAATATTATTATCATATTACATACAGTTAAACTGAGACAAGGAACTGAAGTGAACTCCTCCTGGCCAGCCAGTAAGTAAAATGCTGGTGCTGGGATGAGGACAGAGCTCTCTACTTGAGAGCATGCCAAATGTCAGGATATCACATACACTTCTCACTCACTGATTTAACTGAGGCTATGGACAGTAAACTACCTGTTCTTAGTGGAAAGGTGTTTTGCAATGATAGGTACACACACAGAAAATAAACAGGATGTTCAGAGATGTAACTAAAAGTTTCTTACTACCTGTGACAGGTTTAGGACTAAAATAAGTGAATAATCACTTACTATAAGGTTGCGTAATTCTTGTTTAATGGAGTAATCAAGCAATCACTCTTGGAGTGTATTTACATGCTAGGTTCAAATGTTTGTAAACTAGATAATAAGCATGGTTTTCATCAGGGGTCTGTAGGAGACATCAGCGAATTCAAGCCATAGCTCTTAAGGTACCTGTTCCGTGACAATATTATGGTGTCAGTAACATAAAAAAGTGACATGAGGGTAACGCTCCCCCGGCAGCACACTAAACATGCCGCAAGACACATAACCAATGGATATAATTTGCAAATATGTATGGAGAATCAGTCTTGACAGTTTTGTTTACAAAAGCAGGCAGCTATTTGCTGAGAACAGATATGACATGCTATTCATCTTGCTGCTACTAAGCCAAAGGGATTGCAACTATGATAACAAACTGTTAGATTTGATTGTTGGAATGCTTATGCAATGTTAGTAATAAAGGGTGTTTAAAAACTTATCTCATTTGCTCTTGGGCAATCATATAGTATTTCTTATAATAATTTTCCAGGGGCACTTAGAAGGACAAGTCTAATTAAAGAACTGATATCTGTCTGGCTCAGCTTTAACGAGTCTGTGTTCTCCAAGTAGGTGTATGCAGGGAACAGGAGCAGACGCGTCTTTATTTCTCTGCTTACATGGGTTGAGACAGGATGTTGAATGACGTAGTCGTGGCCTCACACCTTTCAGTTCTTCCGTTTCGGCTGGGGTTACCTCCACACACCTTCTGAAACTGGAAAGTAAACACAACTGTAACAACCTTGTAAGTAAAGCCCAAGGTGATAGTAGAGAAAAACAGGAACAAAACTAATGCCTTGTGCTGGATCCTAAATATAGCCAAATTCAGGTTGGCGGGGAGAATGTAGCGACTGAGCGAAGGCAACAGTGAATCCTCATATGGAGTGCTGAGACCTCCAGGGAGCTGAGAAGGGGGTTTCTGGCTTGTTTCTTGTGGCATTTGAGCATCAGAAGAATGAGTCAGCACGACTCTCCCACCTCTCTTTTGTCATCAGCCCCCTACTTCAAACAATACCGAGAAAACACTTTTCCCAGCACTCCTAAATACCTGCATCATTTACAGCCCCCACTAACATGTTGCTGACACATTTCCTACAGAACTTATTATTATGTTAAAATAAAATAAATCATACTGCCTAGTGCACAAAGGCAGGACTAGAGTGTCCTGCAGCACCTCGTTTGTGTGAGCAGCTGGATGTACATGGGAGGTGGGAATGGAGTACTCAGCCTTTCTTTGTGAACTACTGCTCAGTGAGCTTTGTTGAATGTGCACACGCAGCTCAGTGATGTGCAGGCATGGGCTGAGCCAGCTGTGATGGCTAAAGCGGTGCTTTTTTGTCTGCTTTTGTCTGCCTACCTCAGCAGACGTAGCTGAGGTGATGGCTGGATGGGCTGAGGGGGCACACCAGGCTGACCACCAGAAATCACACACATGCCTCACTCATGGATTTAACCAAGGACAAGTACACTAAAATATTTGGTGGCAGTGTAGCTGCTGCAGATTACATCTTGGCCCGTTAACGCAGGCTGTTGCTGACCTCAGTTCACACCTTCTGGTCAGTAGACTGGAAAGTCTTGAGACTAAATACATCCTACAGATGTAGGGGCAGGGAGGGAAGCTACACTGTTCAGTACCTGAGTTGCCGTGGCTAATTTAGCCTGAGTGCCGTGGTAATTCAGGCAGCAGTCTGCGTTCTGAAATGTATTTTGATCATTACGCATAAGTTTACACAAGCAGGACAGATCCAAATCCCAAATATCCCACAGGCAGGCCTCCAGAGCTGAACAGAGGGAAACGAGCTGCTTTGTTCTCAGTTGTTCTTACGTGCAGTTACAGGTGACTTTGTGAATAGCATATGCAATGCCAAAATACAAATGAAATTCTCTTTGAATGCAAGCGGGCCTTAGGTTTAGAAGCAGCTGTGAGATGGAGACTTACTCTTAATAGCAGATTCAAGTAGCATGAACAATAACAACACTTTGTTTAAGGTGGACAGAGCTTGTCTTTACCAGCGTTCTGTGCTGCATTAGAACAGGACCTTGAGAACCTGTGTTAATTAACACAGTTTTAAGTAGTGTCAGCTGTTTCTGAGTAAACCTACTGATTAGAGCAACAAAGGCTTTATTCTTGGTCTTGTAAGAACACGGATTTAGTGAGACAGCTACAATCAATAGCTGGGTTTTTGAATTTTTGTATCTCAAAACCTTTTGCAAGTTGTGAAATACTTTAATGGACTGATAAGATTAATGCATGTTATAATAATCTGTTCTTAGGAAACTGTAAAGAAGAAGTAAGTCTAAAACTGGGTAATTTTATGTTTATCTCCAGAGGTTCTTAACTTAGTTCCAGACAATACATTTTCTTATGCACGTGTTTTATTTTACTCCTATTGAGTAGTCTTATTGAATTAGACAGGCTTAGTAAGGTATATGTATGTTTATAGAATAAGTTTCTTGCCTTAGATATTATTTATAGATCGAGGGTTACGGCGTCTCAAAATGCAAAGATCTATGCACAAGGATAATCATTCAAGGTGCCGTTAAACATCATCCTGGGGCCAGGTTGCTGGTTTCATTAAAGGGATTTGGAGCACAACGAAGTCCACGGGTGTTCGTGATAAGCTCAGGTCTGTGGCTTGCCTTGCAGCTGGGGGAATCTCTAGCCACTGCTTCAACGGGTTGGTCATCTGTCTGAGGAGGAGGCTAGGCTGTCACTGATCTTGATGGTGAGAATGAAGGTCATATTTTAGTGGCCATATTAAAATTAAAAGGTGATACATTAATTGTATCATTCCATACTTCTTCCCAGAGGCATCAGCTGCACACCGTGGCATAATTTAATAAAGCTATCTATCATGTTATGCCTGGGTATGAAAAACTTACCAGTTAGTAGTGTAACAAACAACTTCACAGCCCTTGTTTCATCAGTAAGAGCACAACAGAAGTGCTATACATGTGCCTAAGCTTTAACAAATGTTTATATATTGGCTTGGAATTAAAATATAGGTAAGCCTCTGTTTTGAGCAGGAATGGGGAAATCTTCTGGCCAGAAAAGGTCACGTGAAAGGAGATGAGCTGTAAAAGATGAGCTGTAAGGTGTTTTTACACCTCCTGTAAAAGGTGGTGACACGAGGTGGGGTGCCTGTGTATTGAACATGTGACAAACAAGCAGGGGTTCCTTTCAGCACAGGCTACAGGGTTGATCGTTGGCTTCTGTCCCCAGTGAAGAACGCAGCGAGCAGGTCTTGGCAGTACCTAGGCTATATGATGTAGCTTACGCCTCTAGTACATTGGCTTTACGTAAGGCTGCCTGATGGCTTAGGCAGGCTTCTCCACATTTATTGCATCGTTTTATATTTTCAGACCTTTTTCCCCAGCACTCCGGAGGGTATCTATTCCACTTCCTTTTTTAAATTTTAAAATAAACCTAAAACCTTATTTCCCTCCCCAACACAGCTAGATGAGTCAAAGTTCAAGTCACATACTTCTGCCTCCCCTTCTCTAATGCAGCCATGCTAACACGCGCAGGAGGCAGAGGGTCCTTGGAAGTTATGTGAANCCTCCCCAACACAGCTAGATGAGTCAAAGTTCAAGTCACATACTTCTGCCTCCCCTTCTCTAATGCAGCCATGCTAACATGTGCAGGAGGCAGAGGGTCCTTGGAAGTTATGTGAGAGAGCCCAAGCACTGCAGCTTCCCTTCCTTCCTCACACACCTATGCCTTGCAATAGACACCTCACGGGTAACTTCGAGGCAATAGCTAGAGGAACCGATAAAGCACCTGTTTCTCAAAAGCATGCCAAAGCAACTCAGTCTAGTACTAAACTTAAGGAGCTGGCTTGACACCAAAAGCCTTTGTGCTACCCTGCCCCTGGCAGCCTGGGAAGCAGAGCTCCGGGCAAACAGTGAGGGGTCCCAGGCAGGATCTTTCAACTGCTGGGGAAGGGACTTCATGAACATTAGGGGGAAAAAGCTTTTAAGGGAGGCTGCTTAGTTAAGGCGCTTCTCTGTTTTTATTCCTGGTCTTAACTAGGATGGTCTAGTTTTGTTACTGCCTTCTTAAAAAGTCACTTGTAGATAGTTGGTCCTGTAGGTTTAGTCATTTTGCTCATGCTACCTCTGTACAAATGCCTGAAGCCTAACTACCCTTCAGAGAAGGCCTCAGACAAGAATGTTTCGGTCAGTCTCTTCTTAGTGAGAAGTGAATGAGGGGAAACTCTCCCCTTTCCTATTTTAACTGGCATGAAGGGACTGCATGTGTTAAGTACCTGAAGGTCTGAAATCAGGAAGGTTGGAGGGGGTTTACAGGATGAGCAATGGAGTTCTGTGACAAAGAATGCTGCTTTCAAAAGTCACCTCAGTGATCAGTGAGCAACTGGATGGGTGGGTGAATTGGCAAATCAGTGGTGATGTTTGAAAGAAAATCTGTGAACTGACAGAAAATGGGATAAAGGTGTATCTGAAATTCATTTTTTACCGCTTCTTGGTGACTGCTAAGCACAGAACACTGAGGAAACAGTGTTTGCGATCCCATCTACCCTTTTCAACAAAAAAAATAAAACCCAACCAACCAAAACTTAATTTAACAGGAGTCACCAGTCAGCTCCCGAGGCATAAACAGGCAGCTGAAGCGCTATGTGTAGGCTGACTTCAATGCTAGATGCCGAGCAGCACTTGGCACAGGTGGAGGGGGCTTTCATCACAGACCCAAATTAACTTCACCATAGTTACCCCGCGTCTGCCAGGGCCGGAGGAACAACCTTCGGGAGGATGAAGCACCCAGCTCGCCACCCCGCCGCCCTCCCTTGCCGGGCGCCGCTCGGCCGAACAAAGGCGGCAGCGGCGAGTTCCTTTGTGCAGCGCGGCAGGGGAAGGGGCGATCCCGCCCGGGGCTCCCCGCCCCAACGAGCCGGGCCCGGTGGCGCTGGGCGGGCCCTACGCTCCGGCCCCCGCGCCCGGCCCGGCTC
>VZSC01017416.1:334906-352163 GCA_013398225.1 Steatornis caripensis | reverse complement strand
CTCGCCTCGCCTCGCCTCGCCTCGGCAGCGTGTTGGGAGGAAGTGCCGCCTGCGCGGCGGGCGGGTGGGCGGCTGCCAGCGGCTCAGCTCCCCCGCCCCCCGTCTCCTCCCCTCCGCCGCCGATCCTCCGCCCCGCCCTCCTCCTCCTCCTCCTCGCGTCGGCGGTGGCTTTCTCGGCACCGGCTCCCTGCTCTTCCCCGCGGCTTCACCTCGCTCCTCTCCGGGAGGCTCCCGCGCCGCGCTGGNCCAGCCCTGCCCTGCCCTGCCCTGCCGTGCCATGGGGCTGGCGGGCGGGCGGCCGGCTCCCTCCGGTGACAGGGAGCAGCCCTCGTGGGGTCGGTGCCGCGGGGCCGAGCCGGCTTCGTCCCCTACCCCTGGGAGCGGCGGTTGCGGCCCCGAGCGGGTCCGCGGCGGGGCGGGCAGAGCGGTCTGGCTCTTCCGAAATTTCTCGCTAATGTCAGGGGAAAACGTATGGCCCGGGAGAAAGCCGCTGGAAGGAGTAGCCGTTGAACTCCTCCGAGTTGTTTCCCCGAGTCGGTGGGAAGTGTGAACTTCCTCCCCGGGATGCCCTGTCGGGGGGATGCGGGGCTGAGCACGTGGCCGCCGCCCCCGGCTCGGCGCTCGCCCTGCTCGGGGGCTGCCCCGCATCTGTCACAACACCGCCTGGAACTGGGCCAGCCGGCCCCTCGTTTCCTTTCAAAGTGCCCATCTGACCTAAAGAAAACTTGAGCTGGGAGGAGGGGGGAGGCTTATCCGGAAGGTAATTTACTTAAATCTGTATTTTTTTTCTCCTCCTTCTCTTACTCAAACAAGGCATGTGTGAAAATAAGGGAAAGCAATGGAATTGTTTGTGTCCTAGGGTCCGGTATATGTGGCAGCTCATAGTGCGGAGGAGAAGGTTAAAACTTTCAAAGACTTGGTGCTGGCAAATTAATATCTCCAGTGAATCATAATGTTAACTTTTTAAAACTTGAATTTTACGGTCATTTGCATATTGATCCTCGCTTGTGTTTAAAGTCTGCAGGTACTGTGTTCGGATATTAAGGATGAAACATCTGCCTTGTGCTTAAAATGACAATGCTGTTGTGTCCTGTAAGCAGCAAGAAAACTTTTATCTTTAATTGTAGACCTTTTTATCCCTTAGCTGTAAATACTTTGTAAATCTGCCAGTGATTTGTTGGGTGGCTTTGCAAAGGTCACTTCAGGCCAACTTCCTTTTTCTGTAAAATGCCTGTGTTGACGTAAGATGATACTGGGTCAGATTTGGCTTTTAGAATTTATTTCACATTTGTACGTATGTGCCATAAGAGCCGTGCTTTATAAAGAAGCTTGTCCTTGGTTCTGCCCAAAAAAGCCTGCTGGTTCATCTTGGTGCATGGTGTACAGGGGGTTGCACAGCTTGGCTTCTGTCTAACGTTAAGTGTCCTACTTATTTAAAAATGTTGAGTGCTGTAAAAGGGAGAGTGTAATCCATACCGCACGTGTGCTCAACTGGCCTAGAATCAACAAGATAAAACACTTTTAAATGCTTCTGGAGTAAAAGGTGGCACATTATTTCATCGTGCGCGACTAACACGATGAATTTCTTTTTCAAAGTGTTTGGTGCCGTGCTCCTCAGTTTGGCGGGTGGCTGAGCACCCCAATTCTACAAAGGCTTGGCTTGAGCTAGCGAGGCTGGTCATGAGAACAGAAGATACTGATGGTGTGAATGTGCTCCCTGGGGAGATATACGTGTTGGTTGGTGATGGTGGCCAGGGGAGGTGGGTGCAGAGACCACCGTCGGTCCTTCAGAGACAACGGGCAGCCCTTGCCATGATGTGGGGCTGTTGGAGCTGACAGAGCTGTATGCCCTGCCAGAGTCCCTGTTTTGTGTGGGTTAGTAACGTGTCATGTCAGTTGGTATTTCATGCTGCAGTACTGAGTTTCCCCTCTGTGGGCAGGAGGGTAGCAGGCAAGTGCCTGTGTGCCACGGTGTAGGTGCAGGTATACCAGGAATGTGGTGGTTAGCGTGATTTACTGCCTCAATGGAACCGATAGCCTATGCCAGCAAGTTCGCTCTGTTGCACAGAAGGCCTAGACTGCCCTCACGCCAATGCATCCATGTTAAGAAAATTGTATCAGAAGCTAAAGTTAGGAGGGAGACTGTGTTTTCTGGACTCTGAAGGAGATCATTCACCGTCACTTTGCCAGATCGGTTCTTTCCATGTCCTGCTACAGCACTTGGCCATCAGCAGCCTCGTTCCCTGCTCCCTGTAGGATTGTGGTGCGCATGCTAGAGACATCAGGACTCAAGTTGCTGCTGTAGGCGCTTAATATGGGCGCAGTCTTCCAGTGGACCAGAGATGGTTTTCTGATAAGGGTTTGTAGAATGGTTCATGTCATGCTCCAAAATCTGGAGGGCTAACATTGATTTAGTGAGGCAGAACTGAGTCAAATTATGCAACCATAGCATTGCAAATGTGTTCTGGTTGCTCAGAGCTACAGAGCATATTTGAGATACTGTGCTAGCATATAAAAGAAAGGTGTTTCTCAAATGTGCTTTTGTAAGTATGTTTCCCAGTGGTGTCATAGTTAGGTTGGAAATCAGTACACTGAAATACCAGGGTGGGTTTTGGCCATTAATTGTAGTGGAATGCAGAAGAAATGAAGGCTCATGTTTACAGCCTGCCCAGAACTAGCAGGCATATCTCTGACTTCTGGGTGAGGAATGTCTCTGGTCTCTCCATGGCTGACGCTGGGTCTTGCTTTCTGCTGCTAGATTGTGTCTCCGTTCTGCAAAGCCTTCCACAAGTTAATAATTTTAAATTAAACTGAAGGATAAGTGTATGTCAGCTGCAAAGTGTTTTTATTTCAAAGAAGTTTTATTTTAGCAGGGCAAGTTCTGAGAAGTTGGAGGAACTGGTTTGTGAAGTCCATAGGGCTGAAGACTTGTAGGAGTTACAGGTTTTGGGAAAAAAAGAAAAAGGGAAGGGGTGGACTGTCTTAAGTGGAAGGTACAACAGCTGCTTGGAAACTGCGTTTTAAGGAGGAGGAAAAGCTTGCCAAGTGGGGCTGTGGGCCTTGCTGCGAGAATAAGGTACTGCAAGTTACTGGAAAACCTGTAAGGAATGAAGTAAAGGAGGAGCTTGATCATCGGAGAGCAGAAGCTGCAGGGGTAGCACGTGAATTGCCAAAAGCTAGAGCATGAAGAAATTTAAGATGAAGAGGAAAAGAAAGAGGAGAAGAGAACTTGGCTATGATGTTTTGAGGACTAGGCTATATTTGAAAAATATGTCTAATGCCTCCAAAATTAGCAGTTGTAACCAGTTTTAGATAGAGATGAGGATTTGAACGTGGGAGAAAGGTAGAGTGCCAAACAGAAATGACCAGAATAAATGTCTTATGTCTGCTTAGTCAAACTAAGGTCTCTGCTTTAGAGGTCATGAAAGAGTTGGTGCAGGACGCTGGAGCCAGGTTAAACAGAAAGAATTGGTTGTTATCTCTCAAGTTGAATGTAGCAGTTGTGATAGCCATATAGCAAAAGAAGTATACTTGTATTTATTTTAAAACAAGAAGAGAATGAAATCTTCACACGTTTTACTCTGGTCTCAACAGCATTCGAGGATTTAGAACCAATTTGGAATGGAAAAAGTAATTAAGTGTACATAGGTAAGTGGAAAACACGATAAAATGCATCATTGCCACAGTTAGGTCATAGAAGACTAAAGTCATATTATTACTGGTTAAATACTGAATGTCGTAGACAAAAGGAGCAGAAGGCTTCAGTTTGATGTGTATGCACCATGGCGGGCATGACACTGAAAATGACTAAATTGGAAGTATGGGGCTTGGCTGAAGAATTGTGAGGTGTCTCCTGAAGGAGAAATTGTGACTCTGTCTGCATGAGTAAAGGAATTATTATTCTGAATCAATAATAGTGGGGCGCTGATCTTTTTACTTCACCATAGTGGCTAACTATATGCAAAGAACGGTTGCTGATGAGGCAAGGTTAGGAAACGTAGTCAGCACTGAGTGGGGTTGGATTATTACACAGGAAGAACTGAATGCCTGTGATGACTGAAGCAATAGGAATGAGAGGAAGTTAAGTAGCTCTAAAAGCGAAGTTATCTACTGAGTGATTATTAAAAGCACATCTGCTATCAGCTGGCAGGTCATCCCTTAAATCATGCCTGGAGGGAAAGGCCTGAATGCCATAGTCAAACAGGGATGACTGACTGATGGTGGGCATGAAATGAAAGCAAATGTCATCCTCGGTGAGAGCTCTTTGTGGAGATAGGCAAGTTGTTATGCAAGGCATTAGGGAGACTTCATGTCAAGTACTGTACATAGTTCTGGTCACTTGTGTACAGAAAGTATAAAATTCTAGTGGAACATGTACGGGGACATCCAGGCTACAAGGATGATGGGGCACGAACAGTCTGGAGTTAGACAGGAGACCAAAACTTAAACTGAGCTGGCTTTTGTAGTTTAGTAACAGCAGAAGGGGGAGATAGCAGCTGCTTATAAATTCCCTCAGGCAGATTCTTGGAGAAGAGGAAGGGTCATGAACTGAAGGTTCACTTGTAAGTTTGGATTAAAAACTTGACATGCAGGAGGATGATTTGATGACTTGTTGAATGAATGTTAGAATATTGTACACAAGGAAATAAAAACATGTTTTGTAACTGTCAGATTTGCGATGCCCTCCCAGCTGTATGTCTCTTAAGTCCCAGTTTGTGTTTAAGTTTGCACGTGACTTAAGGAAATGGATGGTTTGGGTAGCTCAAGGTACCATAACTTCTGTGCTTTGATCTTCACTGCTAATCAACAGAAATAGAAAACACTTCTGTGAAGGAGGGGTGATGAGCAGAAATACTTATTTTTGAGGAGTATGTGTTGTCCGGTCACTTGATGTTGAATGAAATTTTAACAAGTAAAACTCTCATGTATGGCATTAGTAGCTGCTGCTTTTTCTTCTCTCTTTTGTGTATAATGGAGTGGAATCAACGGTAACTCATAAAATATTAAAGATAACCACAAATTAATATGCGTGGGACAGAAAATGTATAAATGGACATGTAGGCTGGAGATCAGGGTGGCTGACTTGAACCCATAAATAAATAAAAGGATTACGCTCTCTTGTTGAGTGTGTGCCTATATTTATCTTCTGCCTTATTTCATGCTCTGTGGTATGAGGAGTGATCCGTGGCACTGGCTGCATCCTGTTGTTTGAGGAGTGTGCTCCTGGGAACAGGAATAGGGAGGTTTCACCTGGGAAGGGACTCTGAGCCCTTCCCAGTGCCTTGTGCAGTAGGTGAAGAGCAGGGCTGCTGAGGACCCAGGGTGGGCGCTACCAGCAGGGAGGACACGCGCATGTCTATGGCTTCATTTTGCAGGTGTAGTACCTGACCCAGGTGCTGGTGCTGAGCTGTACAAAGGCCAACACAACCTAACCACCAGGAACAAACTGAGGTATGAGATACAACAATTCAGATGCTTTCTCTAGTAACTCTGTTGAAGACTTGTCTGGTGCAACACTGAAGAAGCATGTGCCTCACAGAAAGTGCAGTGATGGCGTATGTGGTTTGAAGGCTCCACCGTTTTGACTTAATTTGGTCTTTGCTGTAGCATCAGGGTCTGTCCATTTATAAGCTCTCCTGTAGCTGGGCTTTGTACATGCGGTCAAACTTCTGGAGGTTTCAAGATGATTCTTTGAAAGGGAAGAAGAGTATATGTCATTTGTGTGGATGCGTCTTGAAAAGAATCATTAAAAAAGTAAGATGCTTTGAGTGTGTTTGTACACCAGAGCAACATCAGTGTCTTGATACTGCTTTATGTCTGTTTGTTTTGAATTTATAGGGCGGGTGTCTAACTACCTTAAAAATAATCCAGTTGCAAACTCCTTTCCAGCATAGTTTATTAAAATTCTGAACTATTAAATTTTAGGTATTTGCTTTAAATGCCTGTGTCTTTTTTTCTTTAAAGAGGAGCTGTTTAATGAGCTCAGTGTGTTAGCATCCCCCATAGGAAATAAATGTGAAGAGATTGTGTTGAGCCATCAAAAGAATAATTTAACAATCCCAGAGAAAATTGAATTTATTGTCTTGGTAGCTTTTAGCATGTATTATTAGGCTATTCGTTTATTGTGATTTTTCATTTGCTCGTATTGCTCTTTTATATGATTATTGGGCATATCATTAAAAAAGATGAGACTAGGGCTATGCTTTGCATTTATATAGCGTCTTTCATTGACAGCCTTCAAATTCTAAGTATTAATGGATGAGGTGGAAAAGTTATTTCAGATTTACAAAGGAGAGTTTCAACCTAAATTCAAACAGTCTCTAGCAAATCAGAGAGCAGAGCACTTGTCTCCTGATACTTTGCTGTGTTCGTTAAAAACAAAATAACTCAAATAGTTTCCTGTTACAATTTGAGGTCTTGGAAAAGTCTGCATTAAGAAATGGGAGGAAATGTTTTAAGACTTTATTGGACAGGGAAGATAACAGCAGCATCCAGTATTGTCTGCAGCTCAAGCAAGTGGAAAGGAATATCCTTCTTGTTAATAGGTCAAGGAACTGTGTGTTTGTGGTGAGCATGGTCGGACTGGGAAGCAGAGAAATGGATTGGAGCAAGGAGCAAGTGGTATAAGAGATGGAGGTAAAACCTGGAACATGCACACATGAAAGAATACAAGAGAGAAAATGAGATTGAGAAAACGAGAATTATGGAAAGACCGTGAATAAACAAAGTGGTGAACAGGGAAATGAAGGAGAGATGCTTATGTATTACACATGAACTCAGTATGCACATTAACTGTGTCCAAATTAAATTGGAAAGCTCATGTTTTATTCATTGCTGTGATGTAACTGTGGGATATCTATTAGCTGGTTGGGGTTGCACTGTTTAGACACATTTTGAATGAAGAGATGTTACAGCCAGGAAGGAACAAAGCAGAACCTTAGAGTAAACTGTAGGAAAACCTTTTAGGTGTGAGCATCTGTAAATTACACAGTGTCTTGCATAGTTCAAAAACAAAGCAAAGGAAAAGAGAAGAATTGTGGGCAGAAGAATGGGGAAAGAAAGGTTGTTCTGCAGCCTTCCAGTGGTTTGACTTGCAGATTTCCACGTGGTGGGTTTTTGTGCATATAGGAGCTGAAGGAGTGTCCTTCTGTGGTGAAAGAACCATTAGCAGCGGTGCCTTCCTCTTTGTCCAGTACCTCTACACGGTATTGGACAAGTCTATTTTAAATAACTACCCAAATTCATGACTGGACCCAGACCTTTGGATTTGTAATGACCTTTGTATGTTGTCTTTCTCTATTTGACAAGTTAATCTGTGCCTGTTACCATTTGGGAGGTCAGGGGGCCACTAGAAGTGAAACTTTCTTGTGTGTTTATGTGCATGTATATATGAATCTTAAACTAGAGTAAAATCATTTAAGTAATGGCTGGGTAGAGCACTTATAAGATGGTGATGATAATATATATTTTATTTGTACTTTATTTTATACATATATAAAGTAATGTTGCTATGATCTATTTGACAGAATGTTATTTCTCCTCCTGTCTACCCCCAAAGGTTTTTTTAATCTCTTAATTAAAAGAACATTTAGTCACTTCTAATGCATGCATGTATTTCAAGACTACATTTAGAAAAAATCAAATTTAATGCTACCATTTGTAAATTATGGATGTTAGATACAAGCAGTTAAAATGTGATAGGTTTCACTTGCATCTTGTATTTAATTACAACATTCTTATTATCTGTGGTGTTCTGCCTTTCTGAGCTGTGATATTACTGAAGTATATAGCTGCTGAGTTCTCCCAGTGTGTTAGTTTTGGATGTTGAATGATAATTGCAGTGAGTGGCAATCCTGAATGAATTTAAAATGCTAGGCAGCGTGAACGAGACTTCATGGATTGCTTTTGCTCCATTTGGGTAGATGTTACTTTCTCACTGAACATCACTTGTGGCTCTCAGACTTCTCTCTACGTGATAAAGCTTGATGGAATACGTAGGGGCTTACTGATAGATCAGTTGATTCCATTAAGTAGTATCTGCTAATTGGAAACTAGAATCCCAGTTGTGAAACACATGAGATTTCTGCAATGCATTTGTATAAATGCTTGGGAAGCATTTGCAGATGTGAAGGTCTGCTCACTCAGATTTCCCGCAAGACCGCCACGCATGCTTTGCTGAAGGATTTAAGATGTTTTAATTAGTTTTGCCTTGTTTTATTATTGTTGTGTTGTGCCTATCTTGCAATGTTTGCCGTGCATGTTCAGGGGGTTACTCCCGTTGTAGTATTGGGTCCTGTTTCAGTAAATGAAATGTTGCATATTAGGTTAAGCATCAGAAGTTCTAGCTCAAGTGAATCTCCCAAATATTTCTGTATTTAAAGCCACACATTTCTGGTATTTTTTTTTCTTCCTGTTTGATAGACCCTGAGGGAGAGGAGAAACTGACTTTAATGAAGCAGAGCATATAGGAATGTACAGTGTTAGAACTGAATTTGGAGAGAAAATGTTCTCCTGTGATCTTTGCTGTAATGGTTTGAGGTGTTCACTTGTGACTATAATAAACAAAAGTTGTATATTTAGAAAAAAACTCTTGATTTTTTTTTTTTCTGATGACCTTTTTATTATAGCAAGTTTGTGCTATCACAAAGTTTCTATTCTAGGAATGAGATCAGCTTTTTTTTTTCCTGTTTAATTGAAAGATGATCAGTGTCATTTCTCTCTTCCTTCCCTCTCCATCCCCCTTAAAACAAAACAAAACCTTCAGTGCTTAAACAAAAGTGTCTTTGTTTTTACATTTGTTTTATGAAATCACTTAAATCCTTTGGGAAAAGCTTTCCTCTCACAGGAAGAGGGGGGAAAAAACCCCTCCTAAAGCCAAAAACAGCAAGCCTGCTAGCAGACATCACAATGTTTTGCTATCTGAATAGTAGCAGATTGCATAAATGAAGCAATTTATTTTCTTAATGAATGAAAAAGTGCAATTGCAGAAATGCACACAAGTAGACATACGGCTTTCACTCAGCAAATGTAAAATTAGTAGCACTCATGACAAAAAATTTGCTGCATACCTTTCTTGGAGCTTCTTTGGCCGGTCACTGTTGGGAGTGGAACTTTAAATGGGATATTTCAAAGCTCTGCGAGACAGGAAAATCAACTGCTCCCTTTTGGCCATTCTGTTTTTTTGCTACAGTAGGCAGATGAGTGAATTACCCTTTCCTGATCTAGGAACCTGGCAATTTACAGCAAAGGAGCTAAGAGAAGGAACCGTAAAGACAAAGACCTACGTGAAGTATCACCCTGCTAATGTACCTGCATGGGCTTTATCCAGAAAATACACTAAAGACTGGGAGTGCTGATGAGAGAACAAAATTATTGCAGCATACTTTCTCCCAAATGTAGTAAAAATGCAAAACTGAGTCAGTGACCTGCTATTCGCAATCACCTGTATTATGTGGGCTGGAGGGATCAAGGATGAAGGAAAATTGTCCAAGTAAATGCTGAGTGTGAATGAAAAAATAAGAAGGCCTCCCTTTATGCTAGGAGGTAAGGGCTTATTTTCTGTAGAGTAAGAAATCAAACACTGGACTAAAACAGTTGGTGCTGGTTTTGGCTGAGATAGAGTTAATTTTCTTCATAGTAGCCTGTATGGGGCTATGTTTTAGATTTGTGCTGGAAACAGTGTTGATAACGCTGAGCAGTGCTTACACAGAGCCAGGGCCTTTTCTGCTCCTCACCCCATCCCAACAGTGAGGAGGCTGGGAGGGGACGCAGCCGCGACAGCTGACCCCACCTGACCACAGGGATATCGCATACCGTGTGATGTCAGGGTCAGCGTATGAAGCTGGGGAAGAAGGAGGAAGGGGAGGGAGTTCAGAGTGATGGTGTTTGTTTTCCTAAGTAACCATTATGCATGATGGAGCCCTGCTTTTCTGGGGATGGCTGAACACCCGCCTGCCCATGGGAAGTGGTGAATGAATTCCTTGGTTTGCTTTGCTTGAGCACAGCTTTTGGCTATTAAACTGTCTTTGTCTCAGCCCACGAGTTTTCTCACTTGTACTTTTCTGATTCTCTCTCCCATCCCACTGGAGGGGGAGTGAGCGAGCAGTTGTGTGGGGCTTGGTTACCAGCTGGGGTTAAACCACAGTTGTATAGGACCATCCTAGACAATACCTTTGTAAGCATTATATGGGGAATTTGAAATATGGTGTCCTCCCTGGGATCCAGTGGCACCTCACATAGCATCTCCTCACATCTCAGACAGCTCTTGGACTTTGCTTGATGTTCCCTCTGTGCCCTGCATTGCCACTGTCCCCTTTCTGGCTCTGAAGCTCATGCTGCGTGAACATTTATGGCACGTGCTGGGCTTTGGTGTGTTCGCAACCTGCACATGCGCTACAACTGTGCACTCGTGACTTACAAGGAGCGGCTGAGGTCACTTGGTTTATTCAGTTTGGAGAAGGCTGAGGGATGACCTCATGGCAGTCTACAACTTGCTCAAGGGGAGCAGCAGAGGCGGGAGGTGCTGATCGCCTCTCTGGTGACCAGCGATAGGACACAAGTAAACGGAATGTAGCTACATCAGGGGAAGTTCAGGTTGGATGTTAGGAAAAGGTTCGTCACCGAGAGGGTGGTTGGTCAGTGGAACAGGCTTTCCAGGGAAGTGGTAACAGCACAAAGCCTGTCAGAGTTAAAGGAGCATCTGGATGGTGCTCTGAGTCGTGGTTTAGTTTTGGGTAAGGAGCAGGGAGTTGGACTTGATGATCCTTATGGGTCCTTTCCAACTTGAGATATTCTGTGATTCTGTGAACCAGCTGTGTTCTCACAAATGGCTTGTCCATAGCATCATGGTGAACTCTTCTGTTGCTTCTCAGACTTATTTTTATACTCTAATGTTGTAGGTGCACCTGCTTGTCCTTCCGGTGCCCGAGAGGGGAGCTGTGCACTCTGCAGTGCCTTCTGGAGTAGCGTCCTACCACTCATAGAGGCGTGTGCAGAGATGATTATTTGGATGTTCAGCTTATATTTGAAACACTTAAAAGTACTTTTCATGAAGACTAGACTAGAGAATTATAGGCTTTGGGGAGATAGAAGCTGAATTAACTTGTGCTTTGCTGGCTAAGCAGCGTTAATGTTTTTATTGCTTGGCCTAAAATGGAATAGGCAAAAGCTGTAGGGAGAGGCCCTGTCCCCCAGCTATGTTGAGTTTAATAAAAGATAGGATTTCTCCGTCTAAGCTCTCATTATCCAAGAACTGCTATGCACATATCAAATGATGCTGTTTAGATTGTTGCAATCAACTAATTTGATTTCCATATTACTTCTGGATGACTGTTACTGAAAAGACTTTTTATAAGGTGCGCTGCCTCAGTATGAAATCAGATCCTCTCACTCCACCTCAAACGTGTGTTTTACTGCATCATGTGGGCTGCACTGCTCAGCCAGAGAGTAGAGAGGGATATTTGCCTCTTGTGCTATCATTATGGTCAATACTAAACAAATGCTACTAATGACAGTATGCTTGTTTTACTGCCAGATAGCAGAATATTGTTATATATGTTGGTCAGAAGGGATCGGTGGAGCTGTGGGGAGAAAGAACTGCCCACCCTGTAGACTCATGCTCACTCTCCCAGTACTCTTCATTCCCATTTTGCTGTGAGGCAAAAACATTTTCTCTAAAACCTCTGTTTTCCATAGGTGTTGCAGCTGAGGTAGGATGAGGTGGAGACCGGAGGGACGATGACTGCTATCAGAAAAGCCCTGGTAATATTTGCACCTAATAATTGTGCTGTGACTTAGGAGTGGACGTGGTTAGCATTGCATTGCTGCAGTGGCACATCACCCATTGTGGCAGTATAAGCCTGAATGAATTCTAGTGTGAGGCGGACAGGAAGGCGAGGAGGCAGATTGTTTTATGGCGGTTATGATACAGATACCGTTTAATGCAAAGTTGACTGCTGTGGGGTTCCAGTCATTCTGCTGTGTCTTTCCCATGCCTAGAACTTCCACTAATTTAAAGTTGAATTTCTAATGAGAAACAAAACCTGTTCCTTAATCATCGTGATTTGCTTTTATGGAATACTTCATTCAGCTTAGTGCAAATTGTGAAAGCCATCTAATACTTTAAAACGAAGTCAGCTGGTTTTGGCACTGAACCATACTGAAGAGTACTAGCAATCCCCGTGAAGTATAATTTGATACCATAATATACTAAACGGAAAGAAGCAGTAAAATAGTTCTGCACTTAGTCCTTTTTACATTACGGTTTTGGAGTTGCAGCAGTGGATTTACCATTGTTTCCTGAATCCCTTTCTCTTATTAGGCAATATATAGAACACCGACCTTTTAAAATCCACTTTAAGTGTTACTAGAATAACTGATATGTTGGAGTGGAGAAAACATCCTGTTATTCTTCTATAGAGCAGTCACATGGATACTACTTTTCTTTCTTTATCTGAAGCCACTTTGCAGAGTTACAGAGTTGCACAAATCTTAGGCTGGCATTTTTCTAAAGTCAACATCAGAACTTACTTTTTCATACTTGCAAAGATTGCGGTCTCTGAGAATGAGATATACCTCACTTTAGTTCTGTTTATCTTGTTTATCAAGTCAAACAGCTCTTACAATTGTTATCCATGATCAACAAGCTCATTGGCATGACAATTAATACAAGTATAAATGAGAATGTAAGAAACTCTATGGTCACCACCCTACAAACTTCTCTAGCACCTCTAGTGAGTGTTCTCCAATGATAAGGAAGAGGTATGGGTTGGTAAGGATATGGAGGAGGCAATTACAGTGCTAGAGTATGCCTGGGTTAGTTCTGGGTGCTGGGCTTTGTACCTCTGAAGGCTCCTGAGAAAGAAGGGAGTGTGCCGCTGTATTGCTGTCCAGCATCTCTTTCTTTTTTTTTAATATTATCATGTCTTTGATCACAGCTTCACAGCCTTTGGCAACTTGAAGTGTCAGAGAACTCATTTCCCCTGCTGAGAAATTATAGAATATACCTGCTTAATTGTTCTCAACTACATGATGAGGTGTTTTTTTTTTTTTCAACCAATTCTTTTCTGACTTCAGAAGAAAAGGGATATGTTCTACATGGAGCTGTGTACAGCTTTTTCAGATAATTCAAAAGTGTGTTTCAAAACTGATCTGAATTATCTTGAATTATATAGTTGGTCTTGAGCCTGAGTATGTATGAAACGTACAGTGATGTAAAATGAAGGTGTCTGATTTATTCTGTTGTCTGCTCATAAAATGCAGCTAACTAGTCACAAGGGAAAATATCAGGGAAGAGATTCAAATTGAGTACTGTCTTTTGCAGTTATTTTTCTGTTGTCTTAAATTTTTTTCAGTGAGAATTTTTTTCCTTCTAACGACCTCTAGGATGTGTATTTAAACTAACCATTAATGCTTCATTTTTGGTGTCTGTAGTACTTTTACCTTTATGCTAATGTATGTAGATGTACAGGTCAGGACTTGACCTATATAATAAAAGTACCTTGATTTACCTCTATGTTCATTTCAGGGTGTGGATATTTAAATAAAAAAGGGAAAAGAAGATGAGCTGGTGCCTGGTGCAGTAAGTGTAGCTGGAGACTGAGACTTGTGAAGGGAGCGCAGTTGTCAGAATAGCTGCCATCTGATGCCATTTTTTTCTGACCCTGCTGTAAAGGCAGCTCGTAGAGACACATCTGCAGTGAGGCAGAGGCTTTCTGCAGTCCTCTGTTCAGTCTTGAATGCAAGACAGGGATATTGGATGTGTCCTTGCGACACGGCGTGCGTTGTGGCCGTGCTCCCTGATGCTCTTGAGAAGAGACAGCCTTCGGAAAGCACTGTGGCTCCCTGCTGTGCTGTAGGTCCGAGTTTCCCACTGGAGCCTGTGGTACATGGCCTGGTCTGCCATTCCCCTGGGATCGTGGCATGGCTGTCCTCTGGGTTGGTCCATCTAGCCATCACTCCTGGATCCTTTGGTGTCCCCTGTCTCTGGTTCTCTGAGGGATGCTCAACGGGAGAGCCACAGCTAAATTCAAGCACTGATGTGCCAGGAGCCCAACCATGCAGAGCGCTTACAGGTCACAGTCAAGGTTTTGCATCATAGATTGAGAGAAGGTAGCAATCCCTTCACATAAAACACCAGGAGAATACACAAAACAACATTCCTAGGAAAATGAGCATGCGTGAGGCAAGAAAAAGGGTTGATAGGGGAGCTCTGGTTTATGACTTGCACCACTGATCACAGGACCCGCAGCATTCCTCAACATTCAAGAAACATTATGTGGATGTCTCCAGGTAATCTTGAGTCACCCTGGACACAAAAGACTCAGTCCTCCTCCCCATCCCTTGGTATTTTTGCCATAACACAGTGGTGTCCACGTGTGTACACACACAAATATTCTTTGTTTAAAAGTCCTAAATGTTTCTGTAGGGACCTGATAATAATTTTCTAGATGAGCTTTCCCTTTCTGCAGCTGCTCTGGACCAAATCTGGGGAAACAGTTACAGTACATGGTCCGCATCCAAAGGAGAAGCGTTGCTCCTATGAGAACCATTAGGTATGATAGGAACGTAGCCCAGACCAGTGGGGCTGGACTCAAACTCATCTCCTGCCCTGGGTCTTGAAAAGGTGGCTCACAATCCCTGAGCTAGCGTTGCTCCCCAATGGCATTTGAAGGACGCTGAACAGACCCGGTGGCAAGGCTGCCTGTGGTAGACACCTGGTGAAATGTATTCCCCAGGCCCCACTCTCAGGTATCTCTTCTAAAATACCTCAAATGCTTTTAATTTTCCCTTAATGACTGTATTCGGAGTTGCTTTGTCTGGAAGTAGTTACTTCTTGTAGAAGTTCTTGCTGGTGGTATGAGATAACTTGGCAACATATATGAGAAAACAGTTATATAGGGAAGAGGTTATTTTGAGATTTTTTTTTTGTCTTATCTGGAGAACTACCAAAAACTGGAAAGTGCAAAATACGTGTGGGGTTTTTTTTTGCCCTGAAATTTCACACTGATTTTCAAAATAAATTCTTCTGCCTTTAAGTGGGTGAGTCCTTGCACAAAAGTAGTGATTCCCAAATGTTCGTATTTGAGCCAAGAATAAAATCTCTTTTTTTATGCAATCTTTTCAGAGGCTGCCTTTGAGAAAGAAAGAATTTAATCGTCTTTTAGAGACTTTATTCTCTTTATAGAACATAATGAGTTTGCTTTTCAAAGGAGAAACTGAGGATTGCAGTGAAGATGCTCTGTTGCATTTTTGGCTTGATTTTATGCAGGATAAAGCTGTTTAGCATTCAGTATGGTAAATTGTTTAAGGATAAGTTATGTAATTACCATGAACTTTTAAATAACCATTAGTATTAGTACTTGATTGTCAGTAGCAGCACATTGTAATAATATTCAGAAATTAGCAGATACAAAATAACTATCTGAGCCTTTCCTTTTACTAAGATGAAAATCAAGGATGTGGCTTTATAAGTAGGAAAATGATTGCAGATATAGTCACATCTTTTAAAGACTTCTTTTGCTTCTTTTTGTTTATCCCTATTTGCATATCTTAATTATGTAGAAGTCTTTAGTTTGGAAGCTGAAGTGCTCTTTTATTTCTCCAACTATCTTGTAGTCTCATCTCAGTGAGTGCCAGTTTTAGGAGCTTGTTAGCTTGCCTGTGACGGTTTCTTCATAGCTCAAATGTGGCAGCTGATGTCTGACTGCTTTAAAATAATAATAAGCAACATAAAATTCTTTATATACTTACTAACATGATCCTGTAGCTTCATTTCAAACAAACAAGCTATGTGTATGGTGTACGGAAACAAGTAAGTTCTTCCTTGCTCTGTGATATCTGCTGCTGGACTGTAGCTGACTCTTCAGGGAACAAAAATACCTGATGGTAAAATATGAAGTGGTATTAAACCAGTCCTGATGGCAATCATCTTGTCACGTATACTTGAGAGGGGAAGGGTCAGAAAATAGCCTGCAAATGTTTCCACTTCACGATGTTAAATCATGGTTTTATTGTCAGTGTTGGCTACAAATAGGGTAGGGTTGAACCCAGTTCATGGATAAATCTCGCCAAATTAAATTCTACTCCACTTTAAGAGAAGCAGCACCAAACGTAAGCAAAATGTTTCTTGCTGCTTTGGTATTTAAAATTTTATGACAAAACGGCGTAAGACTGAAAGCAGTAGTTTCAGTCTCAGTGGAAAATGGAGACTTCTTGAAGCTGCTGCCCTGGAAAGTATATCGTTCTCTGTGGTTCTCCTTTTTTATTGCACTCTGTGCCAAACTTATAATCACAGCATTTAGAAACCCTTCCCCACACACTTTTTAATACTGGACCAATCTTTTCTATGAAACAAAATGGTCCGTGGACTTCTGAATAGCTGACACTTGGTTTAGCTCCCAGGTGCACCAGAGGAGCTCCCAGTTAGCAACAGCAGGAATTCCTGAGGTCCTGAGCCCAGCTGGCAGTTTCCCACCGTACATTAGTACCTAATGTGACTTGGCTTCATGCCATAGTATAAAAGTGTCAGAAAAGATTGTGAGGCAAAAGGAGATGGTACATAAAGAAGAACCTCGCTCTTTTACTAGTCATTTTGCAGCACCAGATAAATCTTTCAAGATTATTTAATTGTTAGGGGAATTCCATTGTGTTTGAAGGATTGCTCCTCCCCTCCTCAGTTTGTGAACACCTTTACCAGGTGCTTGGACTTCATCAGTTAATCCAGGAATTTACAGAAAGGTAATGCAAAGTTCGCAGAGTAGTGGTGTGGCATGACTGTACCAACTTGAATTGTTTAGTATGTTCACAACAGGAGGTATTTTTCTGTTTTCTTGAGCTTTTTTCTTACTTCAGGTCCATTCCCATGAATGATGGGTTGAATATATGTGTCACATCCAGGTATCATTCTGGCAAAATAACCAACAAACTGATGTGTGTGCTTGTTGTTTGGTTTTGAGGAAGGCAGATGTTCCACTTCCTAAGCAGAAAAGAAACTTTTCTCAGACAAAGCTTGATCTTTTTGTCAGTATTTTGAATCCTGCCTGTGTATTGCAGGTGCATGCCCAGACCACGTGCTGCTTGGTGACGGCTCCCTCTGTGGACAGAAGGATTAGAATAGAGTTTCAGCCCTAATCCTGGGTTTCCTATGCCAATTCACTTTACAGTCTTACTCCTCTTTAGTTGCCTGTGTGTTAAAGAGCATGTTTCTATTGATACTTACTCTTTCTCTCTCTCTCTCTCTCTCTCAAAAAAAAAAAAA
>VZSC01017416.1:225861-334810 GCA_013398225.1 Steatornis caripensis | reverse complement strand
CTCTCTCAAAAAAAAAAAAGCGCACTAACATTATTTTTATTGTATTGCTGAACGACGTTAGGTTTTGTGCCTTTTTTTTTCCCCCCAGACTCTCCACAGGGTAGCAATGAGCCATGTGCTATGCAAAATCTTGGAGTAAAAGGAATTAGTTATCTGTTAATTAAAACTAAATGATAGCAATTTTAGATTTAGGTTGTTTCAAAGTATCTAAATTAATTTTTAGGATCTGAAGTCTTAATTTTTTTCAACAAATGCATTGGTCTGCTTTTTGTTACTTTTTAACTCTACAGTGGTTTCTTATGTACAGAGTGATGTCCTATAGTAAAAACCCCATAGTTTTTATCTTTCTCAGGGCTTGAACTGACCTTCAGAATTTTGTGAAATGTGAAAAATTGTATGATCAGTTTTTTAGTGGTCTTGATTTTTGTACTTTTTATGATCACTGCGGTTTTAAATGTCATTGTGCACAAATTAAACTGCATCTAAAATTAATATTGGCCAGGATGAGAACATGCAACTAAATTTGTTCACCCGTATTTTTAATTGATCAATAAGTTGATAAAAGACTGTTTTCTCCTTAGACATTTCCTTTTGTTTATCATCAAAATTTTTGTATTTAGTGAGCTATTTAAATCATCTGTCATCATTAATTAAAACAGTATCTAGCATACAAGCTGATTTAAGCAGAAGAAAAATTAGTTTGTTGGTATTGCAAGAAATTTAAAGGAAATGTTTTTGAATTGTGTAGTAATGGCAAGTGATGGCTTTTAGCTTAAAAAAAAAACCCTAGAAACATATGTTTGAGGTGTGTTAAGTTTTTGCCAGGTTTTCATGTCTTAATTTCAGTTTCTTCACCAGTCTGTTGAAAGACTGGGCTTGCTGCCCTGGTGAGTGAGACCACTGAAAGTTGGTGTGAATATCTGAAGTCAAAACTTTGGCGGTTTCAAAAGCTCTAAGTCAATAAGATTTTTGACATGGAAATGCAGTTAATTTAGATTTGCAATAGCACCCACTGTCATGTTTGCTACAAAAATATAAATCCGTGGTAAGACATAAATGAAAACGCATGGAGGTTAGTGTAGTTACAGGGCTGCTTGGAAAGTTTCAGATGTTGGCAATTTTACTAATGTGTTTCTGCAAAATGAATGCCAGCATTCCCTCATTGTCACTAATCAAAAAGATGCTTAAATGAAAATTAAGCCTGTTTGGAGGTATTGCCAATTAGCTCTCATGTCCCACATTGAGGGAGCCGCCCCCATATATGGGGGGACAGGGAGGAGAGAGGGAAGGGAATTCTTCCATCTCTGATCCATCTATTTGTAATCTCCTACTATTATTATTGAGAGGCCTAAAAATATGCTGGATTCTGTTTCAAAAAGAAGATTGAATATATGTTACTGTAGGAACAGAGTTTTAGGTAGTTCAGGCAAGCAAATAATAGCTGTTTTATAAAAATGGCGACATAAGTGTAGAGTCTTCCGTTGGCATGCCTTTGAGACAAATTAATTTGTTTTCTATACAATTGAGTGCTGTTTTCTTTGATTCTCATAGAAGCTCAGCAATAAGCCTTGAGCACAGAATAAATTCATTATCCTGTGTGATTTGTTTGTATTTGTCTTTTGAATCTGTTTAGCAAAGTAGTGCAGCAAATTTGGGATTAGCAACATGCTAGTTAGCTTTGCTGAAGGAGTCTGGGACAGAAAAATGGGGAAAATCATGGTTTTTACATTAGGTATGATTAGCTAGCACAAAGATTATCATACATTTCTTTTCCAACAGTTCCTGACCTCACGGGTGCAAGGAAGTTGTGATCCGGCTGTAGCAGGATAAATTTGGCAAAATAAGCACGGGGTTTGTGCAGTTTTGTATACTGGGAGTAAAAATATTCTCAGCTAGTGGCCTTTCCTCTTACCTCTCTAAAATTTAAAAATAATGTTGATTTAGTGCCAAATGTCAGTCGTTACACATGCCTGTTTGTGTTGTAGTGCTTTTTACTGCTTTTAGTGCCTTTATTTTTTTCTCTGGATCCACTCTGACCATTATGATATGGGGGGCTAATACCAGCTTAGATCAGGTACTGCTCACAAAGGTTCCTGATACATTATGAAATACAAGTTTTAAATTTCAGTAACATGAATTCTGGACTGTAAAATCCTACTTTTAATCTAGGCTTATTTGGTTAGGCTGTGTTAAATCCATTCCCCAAAATACTCAAGCTTTTTTGTTTGTTTTTTATTATTTTCATTTGGGATCAAATCTCTTTGAACTGTGTAGACACGCACCTGTGCTCATTTTAATCCCTGTGTAGTTTTCATCAATTATCCCAGCAGGCAAGACGAAAATCAAATTGTAAAATGCTTTTGAAAAGTAAATACATTCAACCTGGAGTTCAGGTTTCTGTTTTAATCAAACATCATCTGTATTCATGTTCTTACACAAAGCTGGGTAAGGGAGGGGCATGAAAAGCCTTTTTTTTTTTTTTTTCCCCACTGTGAAATACCTGTTTTGAAGTGCTCTGGTGTAGATGAGTATATCTTTGTGTTTGTAGAGGAAGGCTGTGTTGTGTCTATATGCATTTTTTTTTAAAATCTAGGTCAAGGGATTTCTTTCTTATTAATAACTTAGGGCTTTATTCAACAGAAATTATCCTATGTGGCTAGAAAGCTTCCTGACTGGGGAAGCACTGGTGGGGGAGGAACCTGCTGCCGTCAGACATCGATGGGAGCATTTCCCTTTCCATCAGGGCATCAAAATGCTACGCTCATCATCCCCTATGTGTTTTTGATTGCTGCCATAAAAGCTCGCAGGGGCACGCTCTTGGTGCGGGACCGTGCTTGCAGCTGGGGACCCTCAGTGTTTCCTACCAGTGTGTTCCCGCTGTCCGGCCTGGGCCCTGCAGCATGGCCCTGGCCTTCCAGCGCTGCCTTGGCCTCCTGACAGCAGGTGATCACGTTCCACCCAAAATAGGTCCCATGATGTTGCTAAAACAAACTGGCCACGGGACCAAATAATTTTTTTCTTTCATGAAAACGTCCACGTCAGCGAAATAAATAAACTTGAAAGCTTGCCAGTTCTCGTTTTAATTCATTGGGAGACACTAAAAACGTGAACTCTCTCCCTTGGCCTAGCCTAGGTTTCCCACTCCTCTTCCTCAGCGGTCGCTGCCCTTTGTATTTAGATCACCAGCGCCTCAGCACAGTGTTAAATATGTGAACTGGAAAAATTGGGAAGAGTGCTGTTAAATATGTAAAGTGCTGTAAATACGTATGGAAGAATAGGGAAATTCTTGGCTCTTTCAGCTACAGTAATCGACTGTATCAGAGGTTTAAACAAACTCAGGGAAAATAGTTCTTATGAAGGCTTTAATTTTCCTTTAAGCTTCTGTGTCACCCTAGAACCAAAAGCAAAGGTAGTTAAATTAGGATAATTAATCATGGAACAACTTACACAGGGCACATAATGAATTTTCCATCAATTTGCAAGTTCTGTAAATCAAGATAAGAGGCTGCTCTAAAATATGCCATTTGTAAGCTATGGCTGCTGTACTTAACAAAAAAATTAGGTTAAGTAAGTTAGGTGCCATCTGTGTTGGCATCTCAAAGTCATTTCTGGAGTAGTTCCTTCAAACGTGAAGGTTTGGAGAATTAGTCTGTATTTCCATGTCTGACACTGTATCAAGGAGGGCAAACTTCAGGGACAAAAGGTAATTTTAAGTTAAAGATTTTGTTCAGGACTCTTGTATTCACACTTCCCTTTTCTCCTATTCCTGCCCAAGATCTCATGGGTGTGGAAGAGGTCAGAAAGCCTGCTTGTCTGCTACTACAGGACCTGCTAATGGCACCTATCTGCCCTGCAAAACTTTGTTTTGTGCTGGCAAAAGCCAAGAAACACTATATTTATCGCTTTCAGGGGAAATCTTCTGATGTGTGGAGTTGTAGGTCCTAACTTCCCAAAGTAAGATGTGCAGAGGTCTTAGACATTTTAGTCAGCCTGGGTGACTAATATAATTGCATCTTCTTGAATAACTACTGTAGAGGTGAAGCAGACTTTGAAGCAAGTCAGTTGACACCCACACAGGACTAAATTATAACATCCTGAATAAATTGCTGTGCAGTGTAAGTGCTGAACTAGTGTCAGTACAAAGAAAGTTTGTTCCCAACAATTCTTGGTATGTTGAAAATCACTTTAAATTTGCTGGATTAAAAAGTTAACTTGCGTAGTTAGATTATTTGCATGTATGAGCAAAGATTATAAAGATCATTAAAAACACAGAACACTGGAGAGAAAAATATCAAATGTATTTTAAGTACACCTATCAAATTCTGTTCACATCCCAGATAGTTCATTATAACTTTTACAGCTAGTGACCAAATGGTGACTTCTGGTATACTATTTTTTTTTAAAGTGTAATTCAATAATCATTCCGTATTTCATGGCAAGCAAACTGAAACATATTCTGCTTGAATTGCATGTGAAACCCTTCAGTAGGCTCTGAGGAGGCATGCCTCTGAAAATTTACCCTCCTTTTTTATTAGCACACAGACATAATAACTGGAAACTTAAATGCATTGCTTGTACAGTATGAAAATGTAGCAGTAGAAATGATAGCACTGCAATAAAGATCAAGGTAGAAATCTCTTTAGATGTTGGACTTCATTTTAAAGTTTGTTCCATTTGTCTTTGGTGCTTTTGATACTTAATTTTGTATGTTACACAACACCTTATTAGATGCCTCATATTTGAGCTTACAGTTCAGAATGTTCAAATTCAGTGTTTGAGGTTTAATTCTTGTTTGAGTGTCTATCTTTGTAGGAAACTTGCACAGAATTTTCTGCAGAAACTTCAGCATATCTGATATAGCAAATGTTACCAACTTTTACAAGGTAGAATGCCATATTGACATTTTGGTAGTCTGATGGAATCATCAAAATATGCATCATTAGGGATATGTGAGTGCCTCTGGTGAAAAATCCAGATTTTGATATACAAAAATGTGCATGTATTTTTGGAGATCTTTTTGTAACCCAAATGACCGGCATTGTTTTCTTAGCTGCGGGTTATTTGAAATTCCAAAGATTAACCAGAGCAAGTGTTAGTGGTCCATCTCTATTATTTAAAAAAGAATTGCTAGGTAGTTGCAGAATGAGTGATGGGGTAGGATGAACACTCAGCTGCCCTTTGGCTTCAGGGTAGAAAGGAAACCTTGCTTTATGGACTGATGACGTGCAACTGGCAAGTTGCAACCTCCTCTGCATCCTTTCTGTTCCTTTCTTACTGCTGCTATGAAATATCTACTTTATGAATTCTGTTCCTATTTTGAAAGCTTTTTTAAAATATTGTATGCTTGTACCTTCTTGCCTGACCTTACTGCTGTTTAAATGAGGATAAGGGTTATAAAAGGAAATCTCTGCATGTGGCAACCCATGGAAAAGCCCTGTCAGCTATCTGTGGCTTTTTGTGCTGCATCTGGTGATGTGATGTGACTGCGGAGGAAAGTCCTGATTGATGTTTTTATTTATAAGGAATAAAAAAAGTGTCAAAAGTTTAGGTTTATGAGTTGTCAGAGCAGTGCGAGAATATAGTCTCTTAAGTTTTGCTCCCAACTTAAACAAAAAAACGTGGCCCAAATCAAGGTGAAACTGATGGAGGTATTCTGCAACTGTTACCGCTTTCATGCCTTACTATAGCGACCTGATACAAGGTTGATAAATGTTTATAAAAGAAGCAGTAAGTGGCTTACGTCCTTAGAAGGGAAGTGTAAAACCTGATTCAAACTGTTGATTTATACTGCTCTTAGTAGTTGGTTTGGCTGCTTGCCCCTTGCCTATGTTTGCCAGCTTCCCGCTACTTGAAGCAGAGCAGTTGCCTGGATTTGCTTCCTCTGGGGTATGGAAGTGCTGTAGCACTGCAGTGAGATTCTGGGTAGTAGTAATTTGTGTTTTTATTAGAGTTTTTTAACCAATAACCAGGTTTTGATAACTAGCTTTAAACAAAGAAAAATAAACAATTGTGGGATCTTATGTATTTTTTACTTCTGTATAGAATTGCCTCAAACGACCCATTTTAGAATGTAAGCTAGAGTTGCATCAGTATACAAAGCTGTTTCCTTCTCTGCTTCTCAAAATTGTGATGTGCAGCGCTAGAACATCATTATTAAATGCCTATGATGAAGGTAGACTTTGCAGAACTGGTGTGTTGTGCTCATTTCCTGGTTTTGGAAATATCTGCTGGATTGTCCTAAGCACTGAGCCCATGGCCTGGGGGTGGGCTCCACTTCTTGTGATCCAGGGAAGAAGGCTTTTGGTAAGACGTCCTGTGTCCGTGCGTTGCTGGGTGTGATGCAAGGACTTCTTCCGCAGCCTCATTAAAGTTGCATCATTGATATCCTGTGCCCAGCACTCTTTTCCTGCAAGTGTGATACTGTTTTGCTGTTCCTATCAAGGATGAAAGTGAGGTGTTGAAACAGGGCACAAAGGGAGGCATTAAACTGCTTGTAGTTTTTTGTGGCCTGATATTAGGTATATTTAATAAACAAGTCATGCTTTAATGTAGTTTCTAGGAAAAGTTTGTAGTGTGTATACTCTGAGGTATGTTGACCTGAGCCCCCCTAAGCAGTCCCCTGCTTGGTCAGTAGTGCAGGGTGCTGTTACATACTGTCCTGGGGAGCTCCCCTGCCTTAGGCGTGATGTGGGTGAAACCTGGGTATGAAAGCCAAAAGGGTCGAGCTTGGTCCCCAAGCTTGGCTGATGATAGGGAGTAGGACCGACCGCTGCAGCAGGCAGCACATCTGTGCCTGGCTGAGGTCTGTGCGTTACTATATATTGCCCTTGTACCTGGCTTTTTTTCACTGTTCATATGTTTTATAAATACTTTGGCATACACCGTCTTGTGCTTTGGAAAGTAAGTTTTAGAAATAATCTCTGATTTATGTCCTCTTTGCATGTTTGACCCTGTGGCCTGACCTCAAGTCAAAGCTCTGCAAAACTTCTTAGTCCCAGCAAAGTGGGCTGTGAGGTTTTTTTGAAGCCCAGCTGTAGAATTAGTATTAGGTGGTACAGTACCATGACAGAAGGCTTGGGGCTCCCATGTCTCTTGCAGAGCTTCTCTTATGTGGATACGGCAAGATGAGGGGAAGATTAGAGGCTACAGCAAATTTGTTTCATAATTTGTGTAAAAATCCTACTTCTCCAGCTGTGGCTGGATTTGCAACAAAGACAATTATGAGTCCAAATCTGTTGAAGGCGTAAGTAACATTTGTCTAACTTTGATGTTGCAAAGACTTCTGGAAGTGTCTGTGCATTTTGGAGTATCTTTCTTAAAATGATAATGATGTCGCTATTAAAAGCCGGAGACAGGTGTCACCCTTGTCAGGTCTAAAATCTCTCTCATGCATAGTTCGTGCTTTTAGTTCCATGCTTTTCTTATGCTTAGTGGAGATCCAGCTCTACCCATTAAGTGCTGCTAATTTTTGGAAAGTTTCTGGTGAGAACGCAGACAGGGTAGTGTAACGTGTGATTCCCTCTTCAGTTGCCTATAATTACTCTCATGTATATTTTCGTGAAGGTCTTGTCTTAAGATTTCTCCCAAATAGTAGGCAAAGATGGTGATAGCATATGGTTGCTTCTAATGGCTGTCCTAAAGTCAAACCAATTACTTAGCTTGCGTCTCATGAACCACAAAGTGGTTGTGCTTTCATGGGGGCTATAAAAAATGAATAAAGCTAAATTGCAAAGTCAAAAAAAGGACAGTTCAAAGTTTGGTTTACTTCAGGTGTTATACACAGGCTGTCATTCAGAAACTTTTATATTTTGGACATGACTCTTTAAGATAATGTATGCTGACATGTTCCCTGCATCATCAATAAAGACTCAGAGAGTACACTTGTTTTTTTATAAATGGAAATCTCCAGGGCTGTGTCCAAGTCTTAAAACCATTTTCAAGACCTCCAAGTCGTGAATCCCATTGGCATACATATATTGGTATCCCTGAATGAGTGATTCTTAATTACTTTAATGATGCCCTTTTTAGGAGCTTACTTGACTTTTTTAACTGCTGGAGAAGTCACTAGAAACACTTGTAAAGGGTCTATTCTTATGCCTTAATTTCAATTTCCATTCCATATTTTATGGTTTTCGCTAATGTTTATAGTAATAAAGCAACATGGTATTTTTCTATTCCCTTTCATGGGGAAAACTTAAGAACCTTGATTGTTATGACTGAATTTCCTTGTTGTATTTACTTAAAATCATGGTGCCAGGCCCCTTCTTAAGTCTTCTCTTGTCACTTGAATCATTATACTTGTTTTTCGTCATCTACCTTGTTTTCCTTACTGTTTTACAGCTTTTCTTTCAACTCTTAGCTCAGCCTTTGTCACTGAACCCAGGAATGTTCACAAGTATACAGGCTTTCTTCCTTCAAGTCCCTTCGCAAGAGACGTATATTCACAGAGACTGAAGATGGTAGGAGATTGTACGTTAGCATACAAACTCATTTCATAAACTCCCAGTTGCAGTTTTTAGTTGGTACCTCTTGAATTGTGTTTGTGCTTTCAACTGGGGAGTGCTTTCAATCATCTGCTACTTCTCAGTGGAGTTTCTTGAAGGAATGGTTCCCCATGACAGTTAGACCCATCCTCTTCGATAACTACCTATCTTAGCTTTTTGCCTTAGCAGACTGAAATCTGACTGCTTTTTGTTGTTATTAATTTGCTTGGCATCCAACTGTTGTTCCTCAGGTGCACAAAGAGAGTGGCAGGATGGAAACCCATCAGGTCCATCCATATTGCTGCTTTGTTCAAGTACAGTAATTTCCCTGCCTTTCATTGCTCTCCGAGACAATTTCTTCCTTGAGACATGCCATGTCTTTTTACTTATCTTTAGAGTCTCGTTTTACTGGGCTGCTCACTGATGTTTAAGAACCTTAATTATTTCCATCATTATGTCTATACTTCGTTTCATTAATTTTTTAACTCTAGAAAAAAGAAAACCCATCCTGCAGAACCAGGTAGCGCGCTGGCCGGAAACCTGTTTTTCTGTATTCCTTTTTTTTGCTTTTTCCTATTATATTTTCATGACCGTGATTCATTTCAGGAAAGTGCTGGACTTCTGTTAAAAAGTTCCTTGAATAAATACATATTTTATCATTTATCTTTATAAACTTAAAAGGAGTCCCGTGACGAAGGCTGGAAGGACAGAAGCTCTGATTTTGTAAGTAATTGTATGATTGCATTAAGGACTCTGTTTTGTTTTCCTGATAAATGGTGTAATAGTGTGTGTGGATCATAAAATGACAACTTGTTGGTACTTAATGTGTGGATTTCCATGGACACAGAGTACGTAATTAACAACTGATACAAACCTTCAATGAAACCCTCAGTGTTGGAGACTAGAAGAGAGAGTATCTGAGAATGTAGGAGCAGAAAACTAACGAGGGTAAAACAAAACTGCTTTTTGTCTCTTCTCTTAAATATGTTTTTCAAACATGCATACGTACACACCAGCAAACAAAAAAATTAGTGGGCTGGACTTGGTAATCTGCTTCTAATTGAAGCTTTCTGTCAGTATATTTAACATTTAGGAGATTAATATGCCTTCTGCTTCTGTAAATGCACTGTAACTTTACCTGACAGTATATAGTGGCTGGATAGCTGTGCTGATCCAGATTCTTCTAGTGAGATGCTCCCAGCTGCAAGAATAGTGGTAGTGAAACTGTGAGACTTTTAAAGATGTTGCTACCTTCCAGTTGTCCAGTTGATGTAACTCTTGCTTGGAAAAACTAGCAGTATTTTCATCAAACTTTGTGGTCAGTAAGGCTGCTCTTAGTTTCTTGAAGATGTTTTACTTTGTGATGAAATTTACTGTTCTTCATCTTAAGGTTGGGTTAATTTTTTTAACAGCTGTGTATAAAGTCAGAAAATGTGAAAGTTATGATTTCCAACTCAGAAGTAAAACTTCCAGTATTGAAGATATGCATTATGCATTTATTTGCCAGCAAAGGTAATATACAGTAATACCGTAACACTGTGTGAAGTATGTTAACATTAATTGTGGGAAGCCTGACTTTTGATTTTTCTGGATTTCTTTAATTTGATTCTTCCATTTTTTCAGTGGTTTAATGCTGAATAAGTGAGCAGATTACAGTTTAGTTTTATTCTTGTTTTTAATGAAAGCATGTATGTCTACAGGAGTAGAAACTGCTGGAATTAGTGGGTATGATCCCATCCTAACAAAACTCCGGTAATTAATGTTTCTGAAAATCATGTTCTCTAAATTTGACTACACCTTCTAATTTGTTTGACGTGAGCTTTTTAACTGAAATAGAGATGTGAGAGTAATGATTCAGCACCTCCTGCCTGTGAAAATGTAGGGTCTGCATTAAGCAAACTGATTTTTTTTTTTTTCACGCAATATCCATTGGTAAATATTTCCTTGTTTTTAGTTATGTGTATGGCTGAGATTTCCTATGTATCTTCTGCTTTGTTAAATAACTTCCTTCTCTCTCAGGATCTGTGCTCTTTTTGGCCGTAGAAAGTACTCATATCTCTTTTGGCACAGAAGGTATATCTTATTTATTTGAGTAGCCAGATTCTTCCAGCTGCCTAGTTTCAGTTTCCTGACTTGAGTTTCTCCCCAGTGACAGCGATTAAGGTAACGCCTTATCAAAGCATCAAGTTATCAAATACTTAATCATCTGCTGCTGAGTTTCCATATCAGCTTATTTCTTTGTCAAGAAATCCTACATTTTTAAAGACTTTAGTTTGGATTATGGAAACCTCAGGGCAGACTCAAGTGAAGTTTGAAGGTTTAAACTGGTGCCTTTGGGATTGTTAGAATAAGAAGCCCATTCATTCATTCATACATCCCTTCTGAATTAGATTTGGCTTCTCTTCCTTGAGATGTGTATTTTTGTAAGTAGTAAAACTTTGATTTCATACTTAGCAAGAGAATGAAAGAGAGGAAGAACATAGCAAATGAGGATGAAAACTCTTTGTAGAAAGAAAGCCCAAAGACTTCTTGATACTGGACAGCGAAGCCAGAATCAATGTGTGTCATAAAAGACTCCAGCTCGTTGGATGAAGGCAGAAACTCAGTGTGTGTAGCCTATAAATACAAATTAGTTTCATAAAAATATTTTAAGTGCAGTTCTGAGTGCCTCAGATAAGCTGACTGATAACTGTGCAGCTACTTTAATATTTATATTTATTTGTGCATAAGCATACACTCATACCATACTTTCTTCTTTAAACATGAATATATTCAACTCAGTGATACGTATTTCCCGCAGGAGACTGGTAACATTACCAGCACCAGATGTTAATTTGGGAGCTGCAACCCCTATTCTTCGTAGACTAAACCAGCAACTTAGTGGAGAAGCAGAAATCAAGGGACTCGAATTTCAGTAGGGCAGATAATGAGGAATTCGTGAAGCTGAATATTTTCTCACACAAAAAGAGACAAACTATTTTTCCACAGTGTTTTGCAACAAGTTTTTCTTTTTAAGCAGTACATCTAGCAGCCTTCTAGGGATTTTGGGGGTGTCTTCTGTCCTGATCAGTTGATAGCTTTAAAAATTGTCACTCAACTTGGAGATAGAAGTGCTTGTACTTTAATTTGCTCAAGCTGTTGGCCAAGACACATGGCTGGAACAGATTTATTAGCTGCAATTAATGACCATGCTCGCTTTTACCCCTCTAACTTGTCAAATATGAACTTACTGGGACCTTAAACTATGAGTTGCTTCCATTCTTTTGCTTGCAAAGTCACTTTAATTTTGAGACTGCAATGAGTGTCAGTTCAGAATTACTGCTTAATATAGTATTTTGGAATATCAGAATAATTTGTAGAAATACAAGAGTGTATTTTTGGTCGGTAATCTGTTGTTGGGCTTTGGTTTTGTACTAAACAAGGCACAGTTGGAAAACATTTTTTTTCTCCCTTGTTTTTAAGATGCTGTTTTTTTTTCTTCTTTTACCAAGTACCAGAATAACAACACTGCAGCAGTCCCATAATAACTGAGTAGCTGTAATGTTACATCACTCTGAATATGCTTATGCCTTCATCTTCCTCTTGTTATTTTTCCTAATTTATAAGCTCTTGCATGAAAGTGCCCAGCTGTCTCTGAAACCCCTCCTTAGTTGCTCGTTTCTGTTGTACCGCTGTTTCGAAGTCGGCCAGATTCAAAGACAAAGCTCCATCCACCCATTGAACACAAATGAACCCTCATCTTAGGGGGGTGCTAATGTCAAGACCCAAACTAAGGCAGATTCCCCAAACATTTGGAGTGGGCAAACTCAAAGTAATGGGTATCTGACAAATATTGCTGCCCGTTTGGTGTAACTGTGTGAGACAACTGTTTGCTTGAATTTGTACTTAAACAGTTTCTGCAAATATTTTTGAGATTTTTGTTAAAGAAACCTTGTGTTTCATCATATGGTCTGTAACCTGATTGCAGTCCTGTTTCTAGAGTGAATAACTGATTAGAAAATTAAAATGATTTGAAACTACTCAGGAATGTTTGCTTAAAAGAAGCTGCTGTGCCATCTGCTTGTGCCAGTAAGGATGCTTGAGCACATACTGTCAAATAAAACCAAACCCCAGAAATCTCAAGTACCTGAGTAGTTTTCCTTTAAGAGTATTATGATTAAAGCTGATCTTATCTTGGGTGGCATGTTGAGGAAAAGAACATAAACCTAAATGGGGATTTAGGTTGCATCTTGTAAGGTACTGAATTCTGTATGGCTGTTTTGCCTGTAAGAAGCAGCGGTGGATTGCATTTATATCGGGAAAGCAGTCTCATGGTTATCCCTCCCTTCTGATGGTGGAGTTTATGGATTTTTATTTTTAATTTTTCTGAGCAAAAGACAGTGTTCTGGAGTGCGTATTTTACAAGGGCTGCTTTATCAGCTGGGTGGAGGTCATGTGCAGGGAGGTAAGGTGGTCTGCAGGCTGGGTTTCTTGCCTGCAGTGGCACCACTCTCTGTGACTCTTCCGAGAAGACGATGTCTCACCACTTGTGCTCTTTGCTCTGAAGCGTTCCCAAAGCATGTCTCTGAGCAGTTTCAGTATGGGGAAAATAATGACGTGGAAGAAACTCAGACTTGGTACCTGTAGGTCATCTGTTAAATTTCAGAGCTTGGAGATTATGCTGTTAGGATTAGCAATGTAAATGCTGGAAAGCATCTACAGCTGACTGAGTGCATGTCCAGTATCACTAACCACCTCTCTGCAGCCTTTCAGTCTCCAAAAGAAGACATACATTTCTGAAATTTACGTTGTTTAAGCCAAAAGATTCAAGCTAAAAGGACACTTGTTGCCCATCCTAAACCTGTGGCTTTGATGACAGATAATGATGAAGCTAAATATCTTCCCTGTTGCTGTGTCTCCAGGCACCGCTGCAAGGAGCCTCTGGGAGTTCCTGGGTGAAGAGACCTACCTCCATCTGGAGACCTCTGCTAAAGGTGAAGACCTCCTAATAGGCCAGGCAGCCTTAGCGGGAGCTCAGAAATCTTACATCAAGGTAAAGAGATTAATTTTTCAAGAAAATTGAAGTGGCATATACAATTTTCAAAATAAGGATTTTATATTGTTACTAAATAAATACATAAATGCATCTCTGAGCTTTCTCCTTCTTTTGTGTGTATCGCTGCTTGCTACCTGGTACAAATGTTGTCATAGCAAATGCTGGGGGAGGAGGAGGAAAAACAACATAGCACATTGTTGGTTAGAGCCAGAAGTAATTCCTTGTAATATTAGTAGAAAGCTATATCCGCTGTTCTTTGTTGACAAGGGAACAAGCTGTTTCGGAGCTCTACAGCACGCTCTGTTTTTAGAAATGTATCCCACTTTAATTACCGCATTCAGAGCTCGCTTCAAGTGGCAGCAAAAATATGGAA
Organism: Steatornis caripensis; assembly: GCA_013398225.1. NCBI lineage: Eukaryota > Metazoa > Chordata > Aves > Caprimulgiformes > Steatornithidae > Steatornis > Steatornis caripensis. Next base: position 320,919 of record VZSC01017416.1, on the reverse strand, counting down.
ATGCTCTCGGATGTCCTCAGCAAAGGGAGGAGAATGAGGTTTGCATATGATGAATTTCTGTTTACCAGCACCATAATTATTTCTTAGTATGGTCATGCAGAACCCATTCTTGCTTGTAAAGGACAAATGCTGATGGATGAAAAAGAAATGTGACCCCAAGAACTTTGTTGAACCTATTAGCACTACAGACGCAGGCACTTTGGGAGATTTGACTATACTATGGTTTTGTTAGATAGCCAGGATTTTGAATGTAGTGATGATGTATGCAGAATCTGCCCTTCATCCTGAAAAGATTAACTGAACTTTTGTGTAGAGAGTTGGCTGAAAAAAAAGTGAGTAGTAGTGATGTTTTTTACAGATTCCTTCAAGATTAAACATAGGTCCTTCTAAAGTCTGCCAACTTCTGCATTTTTAAAAAATAGCTGTTGCAAGGTGTTAACTTCTTTGTTGGAAGATTCCTTAAATAAATATTCCTTGATTTGTGTCCGAGTATAATTGCAGATTTTTCTTGTTAATCCTTTATTGATCTTTTTCATTTAGACTGGAATTAGAGCTTTGAACTAGACCAAAGTTCATTGTCCTACCATCTGTAGAGTGAAATCAAAATCAGCATGAGTTTTCCCATTCGCACAGTCAGTAGTTCACCCCATAACCTTCACTCGTGATCTGTTGCACACGCCTGGGACTAAGACCACCAGGGACAGTTAAACCCACTCATCCCTTTCTTACACCATTCCCTTTCTCACTTCTTTTAATTCAGTTTCACCTATGTTTCTCCAATCCACTAGCAAGGTCATCTTGAACAGCTGAAGATACTGTATTGAACCCTTGGCAGAGCAGAAAAACTGAGGATGATTATAATGGTGATTTCAAACTGGAGGAAAAAAAACAATCCAGAAATATTTCTCTCCTTAATGTTCCGGTTTGTTACATTTGCCTTGGGAGTACATGAAATACAAGTTGAGATAACCATGTTCTGTAGAGTATTTCTTCTGAATGTTATTTAAAAAGTGCGATTTTACACATTGAGAGAGTAAAGACTTCATAGAAGTTATCTGCATAATCCTGTGGGGTGCATGGATGCATCTAAGTGGGATGGTGGTGGTGGTTAGGATTGATGTACAACAGTGAGGGTACTGTCAGTTTTTGGTAATGCACAGTGTCCAGGATTGAAATGCAGCCTTGAATGCTGTCACTGCTTTGAGCAAGGCAGTTTGTTCTGTGCCTTTCTGTCTCTTGTTTCCCTTTGTTGGAGGGGTGTGTTGCTAACCAGAAACACATGATATGAGACAGCCAAATGCTCTGGTGAAAATCAGGGGCACTTCATAGCTGTGAAGATTTTATATTTGCCCTAGATTCTTTTTTTCATTGATGCAGCTGTAACTGTTGTTGTAAATTATATGAATAATTGATCAAGGAGTTCTTGTTACCTCGAGTAATGTTATGCTTATTGCTTCTCAGAACTGTGCTGCTCTTTGTACTGTGGCACTGCTCTGTGTGTGTGGTTTTTATTCCCTTAAAGTTTTCTTCTGCTCCCACCCCCTTTGCTCTCCCCCCCTCCCCTTTCCCTGCAAGAGCATGTTGTTTCTACTTCAAGTGTATTCCATGATTTAACTAAAAAGCAGTGTCTTTTTTAACCGATGGCAATACATTTAAAAAAACCTCCACAGCCCTGGGAACTGTGCAGTGTACACATCTGGTTTCACATAAGCATGAATTGCTGGCTTTACAAACATGAAACATGTAGTCCTTGCCACAGAGTTAGCTAAAGTGTTCCGTAACTTGAGACTGTATTTGAAATGAAAACAAAATTGTATTGCTTCTTTACCATACTAATGGAAAACATTTAATTTACTTCTTCAAGGCGACCAAAAGAATGACGCAATGCTGCTCAAGCAGATTTACAATGCTTTTTCTTCCGTAGAAATCAATATAGCTTGAAGGTGCTGCTATGGGAGCTGGCTAGTTGACTGTGATCCAGCTGTGTTCAAGTGTAAACTTAGGTACTGCAAACCAAAACTGATGATTCTGATTTATTCAGGCATCGCTGTATCTGAGATATTATAGTGTTGGATGTTATCATGACTTTTCTCTGCTTTATTGCAATTGATACTAGATTGGAATTTCAAAATAGCAAGTTCAGTCCGATTATGTTTGGGGTTTTTTTTCCTCAAATCGTTCAGTTATTTTCTGCATTTCCTGAATTAAAAGTACTTAGCTCTGTGGTAGTGATATCAGCAAAACCAGCTGTCCGAACAGCCATGTGTGCCTTTCAGTGAAGTCTCTTTTCCCTCAAAACCAACAAAAAAGGGCAAAACTGAAAAGCAGGCCTTCATTCAAGGGGAGTGTTAATGGCTAGCATAATAAATTTCCACTTTGTACAGAAGAAGCTCTGAACATGAAACATTCTTCGCTTTTTCTCCTGTTAGAGGAGGTGAAATGCAACAGTGTTGTTTTGGCTGAGTCCAAAAAAAGTTCTTAAACTAGAACTGTATTTATTTTTTTCAAGAAGTGAAACCTACAGTGCAGATTTTCACAGTACACCAACTTTTATGCCTTTGTTTCCTTTCCTATTCCTCTCTGCCCGTGCTAATAGCTTTGACTTTATTTGAACTATCTACTATAAGAGGCTGATGGTGTTTCTCTCCTTCTTTTCTTCCTTAATGGGATTTCAATCTCACTTAAGTGCTTTACTTCTAGTTGAAATTCTTTTCTAAAATAGCCCTTATGATGGAGTCTGTGATGCTGCTTTTCTTCCTAAGTGCTTTATTTCCTTGGGAAGTCCATCACTAGTGGTCTGTGTGCTGATCGCGCTAACTTCTACAAGAAGGAAAATCGCGACTTGATAATTTACCTGCTAGCTTGCCAGAAGTACACTTCATCTTTTTGAAAAAAAGAGAATTTCTACTTCCATTTCTCAGGTAACTTTGACCCAGGTTTCTTTGCTCTCTAACCATTTTTCTCTCCCATATAGTTAACAATCTAGTGCTGAATAAGTAGCTTGAGAAGATGGTGTAGAGGAATTGAGATCCTTTTTGCAGGGGTAGCTTGGGATGCGGTGAGTTAGCAAAGAGAAAGATAGGAATTTGAGTTGTATGAGACTCTGGGGTTCAAGGTTTTTTTGGACTTTTTTTTTTCTTGAAAGAATGGAGAATGTGATAATGAATACAATTAAGATGGAGAGCAGTGTTGCTGAAAGCTGCATTTTTTCTTTGAAAAGGCTACCGTGTGATATTTGATAGAGTACGTGAATCCAGATTACAAATATTAATGGTTTTGCTTGGCTGGAGGGAAACTGTGAAAATACCAGATTTACAGGCCTGAATTTCAGTACAGTTTCAAGCATTCTTTAAAACAATTTAGTAAATTTTTGAACTGCTGAATAGTTGTACTCATACATACAGATTTTTTTTTTAAAGATGTATTGAATGTATATTCTGCTACAAAATCTTTTTTGATGGTAGTGCGGGAGAGTGACTAATCACAGTGACAGTGTGATTCTTATGTTTTCTGTAAACATACGGACAGCTTTATATGCAGTAGCTGCTAACTTAGCCATAATAGCGATTTTGGATATTACATATTGCCAAGAAATTTTGAGCAGCATAAGTTGATTTTCTGAAATGCTTCCTGAAGATGGACAAAATACGTCAGCATTAGCATCACTTAATCACAGTGACAAATCTGGGTCTTTAGTGTTTGCACTGTTGTAAATTTCTCCCTGGCTGCTATTTTGCAAATTTTGTCTCGTGTTGCAGAGTACCAATTTACCGGAGGTACTGCTCCCAGTACCCTTTCAAAGGAAGAGTGTTGGAAGGAGCAGCACACAAATATTTATAAGGAGAGAGAGAGAAACATATTTTTTTCCTCTCTTTTTTGGGGGGAGGGAGGGATGGTGGTGTAAGATTTTTCCAATATTTTACCATTTCCACTCAGACTATGTGGAATTGAAATGCGGTTGACTTCAACAAATAGATTGACACATTTTTGCAATTTAGCCCATAGGTTTGACCGTTCCAAAATTCTTTTAGCTTAAGAGGTCTGTTGTTTAGTTTTCCTTTTGCCTTTTTCCCTACACTAGTACTGGCAGTCCAGGCTCAAGTATGCCATAAAGACTTTTAAAGCTACACTTTGAATAAAGCTTACATTTACCACAGCATATTTGCTTTGCATGGTTACAGTACTAGCACTGTATTTCCATGTAAACACTGTAATAAAGTTGTTGAGAAGAAGCGCTTATAGCATTTGCACTAAAGTTCGTGGAGCATGAGATAGCTATGCTTAGGACGCTGGTACTTTGAAGGGATTAAAAAAAGCTTCTCATAAATAAATAAATACAAAGAACATTCTCAGACTAGCAAAACAGTATGTAAGTGATAAGAAGAAAGGCACTAATTGTTATGTAGAGAATAATCTGAATTGAAATGCCACAGTGGAAGCCACTTTATGATCTGACCTTCCTACATATGAATTGAAAAGCAGGAAAAAGTACAGGACATGACCTAAAAATGGTAGTCTGGAAGCTTCTTTGGGTATGTTGTGTCTTATTTTTGTCTAGCCTGAAATTTAGTTTTTCCTCTTGAGTCAGACCTGAATAAACTGTTTTGACTGTGTTGTCCTCATGGTTCCAACTCTACCAAACATAGCTATTGCTACTTTATTTTAAGAATGACTCTTACTTGGAATTTGAGTCCTGCTGGAAGCAGAACACTGTCAGGAGGATGCAGTCTTGCTGTTAAGAAGCTTAAATAAGATAAAGCTAATCCTATTGTATGCTTCCACTGTAGGAGTTAGTGTAGAAACTTCCCTTTCCTAGTTATGGCACCATACCATTGTCTATATGCTTTACAGGTGTAGGAGGATAATCTACTCCCAATATTTGTCTTTACCTTGATCTCTTCCATTTAGAGATTAAACTGCAAACTGACTTCAGAACAAGGTTATCTTTTGAGTTGTCTAAACCAGCCTTAGGTTTCTTAAAATTTGCAGGGTAATAGAAGATTTGTAGGAAATTTGGGTATCGGGCCATATGTTCTTGAAATAAGTCTGTTTTGAAAAGGTGTGCTTTTCAGACTCTTCTAAAAATGAATAACTTCTGTAAATAACTTAATCGTAAGCAATGGTTGCATGCATGTAAGTAATTAGCAATTGGTCTCTTTTCCTTTCTTCTAAAGAAACTGAAACTTTTATGAGACCAGATAGTTATCAGTAGGTTTTGACTCACAGGGAAGGTCTCGATTAAGAGCAGAAACTTTTTGTTGTTAGATCAGCAGCTAACTTGCTGTGTGGCCTTGGGCATGTTCTCTTCAGTTCCTTGCACCAGTTTACCATTGTATCCACTGTTGTTGCCACCGCCATTAAGTTCTTTGTAAACTTTGGAGTCAAAGTACAATCGAAACTGCTTATTATTCTGAGTGGACTCAACTTCATTTGCTGTGCAGTTCCTCATATGGCAACATAAAGTGCAGTGGAAATGCGCAGTTTAGTCCATAAAGAACAAAATAAAACCACCCTGTGCAACATGTATTACAGCAAAGTGGATTTGAAGAAAATACATTTTTATTTTAGTGGTACCAGTCTGTACAAAGACTGCGAAGCATGATAAATCTATTTGGTTAAAAATGGGAATGCTGTAACCATAATAGTTAAGAGGGAAAGAAAAGATCTGTCCTAAAATGAATACGTGGCAATCTTAGTTTGCCTGAGTCTTTAGCGGAAGATTTCCGCTTGTGTTTTCTGCCAAGTAAATTTAATTTATGAAGAAAAGCTAGACTCCCAAGTATTGAACNGTCCTAAAATGAATACGTGGCAATCTTAGTTTGCCTGAGTCTTTAGCGGAAGATTTCCGCTTGTGTTTTCTGCCAAGTAAATTTAATTTATGAAGAAAAGCTAGGCTCCCAAGTATTGAACTGTTAGTACCTATTAACAAGGTTAATGTGGTGAAGCAGAGTATTTATAAAAGTGAGGTGACGTTTAACAGTGGACCAGCTGAGAGATCTTTGTGTTCCTATGTAATGTGAAGATTAAGTGTCCCGTAAGCTTATTGTTTCGTGTTTTGTACTTACTTTTGCATGCATGCCAGGACATGCTCTGAGAAGAGGCATAAACTTTTTTCCTTTTTTCTTTTCACGAATACGTTTATTTCCTGTCTAGAGCTGGAAAAGAGGAGCAACAAGAGGGGTTTTGTTAAATACAGCAAAATCTAATTACAGCTTGATTTAAAGCCACATTTACACAATGGCTGAGGGGTGAGTTCACTTCCACAAAAACAAACTCGTTGGCTTCCTACTGTGCTTCAGGGAATGTGAAGATGCATGTCCTGGAGAGCAACTGCCTCCCTCTACTGGCACCAGCTTTTCTTACACTGCTGCAGCTCTGCTACACAGTACAGAAATATGACTGTACTCCTATGCAAAAGAATCCTGATGCATGAACTCATTGGTGTATGCTAATCTTACTGATTATGCCTCAGGTAACACATGCTACCTTACATGTTACATGCGATAGGGTTGGTGTCTGTTTTGTGTAAGCTGTAGAAATCTTCGTCCTCAAAATGAACAGTTGTTTCTTCCAGTCATATTTTGAGCAGTTGTGTCCCTGCTGATTCAAAGGAGAAATGTTGGTAAATAAGCTACATTTTCTTGACAATGTGGTTTTCACTGAGTGTGCACCTCTGAAAGGTGCAAGCTGTCATCTTGATTGTCTGCTGAAGTATCTCTGCTGAAGGTATTGGAGTAGTTGAAAATGGGGCTTAAAATTTTGTGTGGTTTTCTTTCTTCAACTGTTTTAAATGTCATGTTGTTCTTTTAACTACATTTCTCAGAGGAAAAGGTTGTGCATCTCTAGCTTACTGAAAGTTCATAATTCATAATATGTTTTTATCTTCCTGCGATAGCCTTTACCCAAGACTTCCATCACAAATGGCTTTATAACAGCAACTCACTGGCATGCCCATGGTCTCTATTCTTTTCTTGTTTCCAGCTGATGATTGCCATTTTTAGCAGAGTTTTTGATTATTGAACTTGTGCTTTATGCTGCTGCTATTCCTTCCATTTCTGCTACTGTAATTCACAAGTATTAGAGTAGCAGAGTCTAGAGATTAAATATACACACTGCCATTATCTAGAAAAATAAGTGGTAAGAAAAGGTGCTGGACTAGTCTAGTCCAGTATCCTTTTGGCAAACATATGTTGCAGTTCATCCTACTTCCCAGGTTTCGATGTGTCCTTCATTATTCTTATGTTATATTATTCAATTGTTCTAAAACTTTATACCGAGGTGAGAATAAGAGACTTACTCTTCCTTAAGCACGCATTAATATACCCAACACAAAATTATCTAACATCCCTGTTCAGTGGCCCTCAAGCAGAAGCAAAGCAGTTGTGCATGGTGACAAAGGAGATGCTGACAGGAGGCCATCAGAGGAAAGTTGTTGCCTTGGAAGAGGGAAAGTGGTGATAGAAGGTGGCTGGTGGTGAGCCTGAGCCGTGTTTGGAAGCTGCTTAGTGACGGGATTTGAGTTAGTGAGAGGCTGGGGCGAGGGAGTCAGTTGGTGCCTCAGGACACGGGAAGTCTTGGGAAAGGAGGAGCAGGCATGGGGCAGGAGGAGAGGGAGTGAATCCCCGCAGGGGTGAGCGGTGTCACGGGAAGGAAGGAGGGACACCAAAGCTTGCTGAGGAGAGAGCATTGCAGAGACACTGATGGAGAGGTGAAACGAGAGAGAGAGGGCCAGGCTTGGATGACATGTGGAAGTAAAGTAGTTGATGGAGATGGGGCTCTCTGAGCTGTGTCTCTGCAGCGTGGTTAGTATTGCAGAAAGGCCAGAAGAGAGGAGGGATACTGTGGAGGGCTTGTGAGAGAAGGGGTGATGCAAGAGTGTCTGGCAGGGCTTTTCTGACACGTAGTGAGCCAAAATTGGTGGTCCTTCCTCACACTGGGTGGGCTGGCGTGGCAAGAAACAGAAAGTTGCAAGAAGCAGAGAGGAAAAGGGACAAGGTCTTGTAAGATTAATATTTATTTCACCGCTAAAGCGATCTCCTTCCATTTTTCATTTGGTGTCTGCTCACTTTGTACATCTCAGAGGATTTCAGACCCAGCCATATTATTGTGATATTGGTGAACTATATCTGAAGTTGATGATGGGGAAAAAGAGGACCGCAAAGCTTGCTGTGATACTGAGAGAGGTCAGTGAATAGTAGGAAGACGTTCATATCTATGTATAGCTATATACAGTTCAAGTCTCAGACTTCTATTCAGTTTACACAAACTTTTGTAGACCCGAATTCACCATTTCTTGCTTTTTGTCCAGATATTTCTGGGCTTTAGTTAGATCCTTGCTGGAGTTCCTGTATTCAGTGCTTCATATTTTCTCAGAGAAATAGTCATGTGAAGGTTATCAACTGCAGAAAGAGAAATAAATTGGCTTTTCTGGTACTGTTTTGCCTGTCTTAGGACATTCAAACCTTAACGTGCCCCACGGTGCTAGGTGGATCACCTTGTGGTCTTAGCCTTTTCCATCATGTCATGTTGAAGTTCCGACCTTGTAAAAGGGAGGGGATGAGTGTTTGTTGGGATAAAAAAGCAGTCAGGTCCCATCCTTTCTTAGTCTTTTCCAAATCGAGGTGGTGAAGAAAATGATGAGAAGGAAAATCTTTGAGCACATATGTCAGTGTCCAGGGATCAAAGTTAGTGTTTTGTATGGCTCTCAGCTGGAGAAAGAGAGCAGCATTCAGACTGGAGTACAGTGTCCAGTGAAGTACTCATTGCTGTGACCCTTGTGGTCCCGCTCTGGAGCTGTCCCTTGTCTCCCAGGTGGCTCCGGGCACTCGCTGCTGGAAGCCACACAAATATGTAAAGGAGTTTTGTGGCTTTTGCATTGTCTCATGTTGACCTGAATTTCTGCAGTCAGTTTCTCTAGAGGAGATGACTTGAGTAGCAGAAGTGTGTGAATTGCCTCTACTTTTTCTCCTTATTGTTTTTTGTAATTAAACTCTTTCAAAAAAAAAACACCACCAAAAAACCCGACAAATCAACAACCAACAGTTTGAGAAGCTCCCAGCAACTAGTCAGCGTTGATAGATAGAAATGGCTCAGGGTGAGTTACAAGCTTTGTTCTTTTGGAAGCTTTTCTTTCAGCTGTGACAATTGTAAAGTACATTCTCTTAGGAGATGAACAGATCTTCCACCCCCGCTCCCTAATAATTAAACAAACTAGGTGTTCCTGCTGTATCTTTAGTGGATACGTACTCAGAGACCATGAACTTTTCAGCTACGTTAATTACCAGAAGTACACTCTCAGAATACTAGGTATGTGATTTTATTACTTCCCTGAAAGAGCCATAAAACCCATCAACAACCAAATTCTGGACTTTGTAAAATTTTTAGAAGGAAGACTAACTTAGATTTATGAAGAAGGATATTCCAAAACTGTGTAATATAGGACAGACATTGTTTTCTCTGTTCTGATTGTGTTGAATCTTCTCTGGAATTTAACTCCTGTGGGGAATCTAATCTTTGTTTAACACAAAGTTGGGAAAGTTTACATAATTAAGGCATTAGGTGGCATAACCCTCCTGTTGCATCTGCGGGATTTGGTTGCATAAGGGACTTGACACACAAAGTGAGTAACTCACATTAATCAACTGATTGCTAATCTGGAGCATAAATGCCTACTGTGGATTTTTCACTTAACCGTGGTTAGCGCTAACCAGTAGCAATATGGAGCACTGAGCTCTTCAGAAGGCAGAGGCTGCATGTTTTCTGCACTGAAAAGAGCTCTTTGTGGAGGGAAGCAGCTCTTTCTACATGCAACATGGTGGGCCTTAAGTGGCCTTCCAGTGGAGGACTGAAATTTTACCACTGTGGTTGCTAGTTCTGAGGCTGTCTCCCAGCTTACCAGAACTTGCATCATTCAAATGTAGCTTTTCAAGATAGCCCTTATCCTTCCATAGGGGTAGCTGGTGTCATGGTGGTTATCGTAGTAGGTCATCCAGAATTACCTGCTATGCAATAAAATGAAATGTTTCCACTCAGACCTGTTTCTTAGAATACATATTGAATGAGAAGAATCCCCGTTTAATTCTTCCTGCGGAACTAGTACTAGGCTCTCTGATTTATTCAAGTCCGAAGAGTACAAAGAATAGAAAATGAATTTTCACTGAACTCATTCATAGCTGACTTTATATTTTAACGATTGTCCCTGAGTCCTCCTACTATGGCACGAGAAGAGCTTGTTACCCCCAACAATTGACAAGCTTCTTAATAATAGGGTGCTTAATAGACTTAATAAGCATAAATCCTTATGGTCGATTAATGCACAATCCGGAACCTAAGTCAGCCTTCTCTGATTTGTACCAACATCTTCAAAATAGTTTTCTGATCTAGAAGATATTTTCCAGAAAGACACATGTTTATTCATAGATCTATTTAATATTGGTTTGGATTTTTTTTAAAAAAAGAATTCACTTTGTTTCTTTTATTGCTGCTGCCTGTTGCAGCCACAGTTTATAATCTATATTAGGTTAAGTGCTGTAAACTTTCAGAGGAGTCAAGTATTTTCTCATGTGTCATATAAACAGTATTTGATTGTAAGTGCTCTGTGGTGGACTGCTTGAGCAAAACAAGGCAAAGATATGTGACCTCAGCCAAAAATTAGTCCGTCATTTCAGTGTGATTTAGGTTATCTCTATCCAGAATTGCTTGGCATTAAAATGTAATCATTCCGATATCCAAGCCTGATATGTTTGCATCAATTCTAAATGAAGTTTTTTGTTACCTGTGGGTTATTCCAGTAGGGTTTTGTCTTCTGTAGAGTTTTCTATTTGTCATGTGTCTTCTCTTTCTGTGTTCTACTAATAGAAACAAGTTAGACGAAATGAATAAACCTATATACACCACACTTTGTGACTGTTTCCAGTTACATCTTGATAACTTATTTCTACAAGAACATGTTCTTTTGCAATGCTCGTTCACTTTTTTTCACTGTGATAGGCAGCCTGTAATGAAAATCTTGGCTCACCTGAATGATATCTTTCTTTATTTTGTAAGTCATATTACTTGTAATTTAAAATTATCTTGCATTATATCACATTTTTCTTGAACGATTGCTTATAATTATGCCAAGTTACTGCACTGACTAACGTATTTTAGTCATTGTGAACATTTTAAATTTCAGTCTTAAGGGAAGCAAAGAAGATGTTTATATAGAGTACTGCATGGTGATAGCTTCATATCTTGTTAGCTTAATATTTTGAGTCTATTCAAATTAATGGTACTCCTTGTGTTAAAGAACTTTATACAAAGAAGAAAATTGATTCATCCTATAACACAAAATATGGGTAATCTTGGGGATGAGCGGGGGGAAAAAAAGATCTGTGAAAAGTATCCTGGATATGCATATAATGTAGTCTTCCATTCTCTTACAGAATGCGCACCAGCAGCCTTTAATTTTCAAATGCTTTAATTCTAGTGCAAGTACTCAAATGACTCACCAGTTATCTAAAGCATCAGGTAACTATACCTATATTTAGCTTTGTTCTGTCGTCTTATCCTTGGTTCTATCTTCTTATCCTTGTTTCTGTCTTCATTTTATCCCTTGTAAGCTACAGAGAGTTTCATTAATGTTTAGAAAAACAAAACCTGAAAACAACGTGGGAAGTGTTCCCAAGTGTTCCCACGAGTACAGCCTCTGCCGGCTCTTTCTTCTGATGGTCAGGGTGTGTGGAGGTGTCACGGACGCCCTGGCCGTCAGAAGAAAGAGCCTGTGAAGAGTAAATCCTCTGTCTTCTTTCACAGTATCTTCAAATACAAAATTCTTAACCTCACCTGCCCACAGGCTACACCTTTAATTTGGGGGTGATAGCATTTTTACACAGAATCACAGAATGGTAGGGGTTGGAAGGGACCTCTGGAGATCATCTAGACCAACCCCCTGCTAAAGCAGGTTTGCCTTGAGCAGGTTGCACAGGAACGCGTCCAGGCGGGTTTTGAATATCTCCAGGGAAGGAGACTCTGCAACCTCTCTGGGCAGCCTGTGCCAGTGCTCTGTCACCCTCACAGTAAAAAAGTTTTTCCTTATGTCCTCATTTTTAAGAGATTGCTTCGCTCTGCTACTTGCTGTCAGGTCTGCCCTGCTGATCTTGCCCCTGATAGTGACCAGCTCAGGTGATGCCTTCATTTTGGTGGTTGGCCTTTGCCAAGGCATGACCCTAGCCTTAACTACTGTCTCCCTCTGTTGAGAAAATGCTGTGTGCCACAGACTGCGGTATTTAACCACAGGTCGGGCTGTCTTTTTAGCTTGCTAGATGAAAGTGCTGAATTGCAGGGGGTCAGATGTGAAATTGGTACTGGTTTTCCATCTGACTGCCTTGAAGGCTATGTAAATTAAATCTATTTATCTGTAAAAAAAGTTATGTCCACACTGCGAGAAATACAGTAAGTAGAAGCTGCTGCTTATGTTGCTGTTGGGAAGGATCTTGCCTGGATAATTTTGTTTTTAAAGTAGTTATGGGTAAGTTTCCCTGAGATTTGTAGTACTGAGATGCAAATAATGTATTGAACAATGACAGTTCTACTTTTTTCCTCACAAATTCTGTAGATCTGCCTCCAGCAGCTTTGAAAGCTGATGAGGTGAGCAAAGGTGTACTGCCACCTAGAAGGCATGCTTTGGTTTCTGGATTTCTCTGCCTATTGTCTATTAGGTATGGATTTTGTTGCCCTTTCCTTTTGGGCACATGATTTTTTCATTTACCTTTTGGTTTTGTTCTTCTGGGCTTTTTTTGACATAGCAAACTTCTGAAATGCAAGCCTGCATCTCTTTCACCCCGATCAACTTCTACAGATTTTAGACTTTTTTTTAAAATCTCCAGTCCATCTCACGTATCCTCAGTTTAGCTTGGTACTTTTTCCTCTTGTGTTTTTGTTCACTTGAAGAAGGTATCTGTAAGTTCTGCCACACATTAAGTCAGACTTCAGCTATAGGAAGACTGGAGAGAGATGTCATGGGATGGGAGACATGCGATAGTCTGGTATGTAATATCGTTGGGAAGACTTGAAGGAGTTTCTGGTTTTAGTCCAAATCTCTCCTTCCATTGGGAATTGAAGAAATGTGTGTAGAGGCCTAAAAAAAGTTGTGACTACTGCAAAAGATGAAAGATAATTTTCAGGCTTTTCCTTTATGCAATCTCGGATCTGTAAATGTCAATTTAAATGCCATGTTCTGAATGAGTAGATGCTTCTAAACATAGTTAAATCTTTACCCTAACTTATAAATTAGAATTAAAAAAAAAAGTATTGATTAGTTTGTTTGGTTTTTGTCTCACTGTATTGATGAGATGCAAAGCAATAGTAGAGGCTACTGTTCCCTGACATAGTGTACTAATTTACCACAAGAAATGATTATATTCAAAGTACCCGAAGAGAAAATTAGCCTTCTAAATTCTTCTCAACATCAATATTTCAAAGCTATTTCAATTTATTTTTAATGAAACAGATACAGAATTATATAAATGGGGCAGTTGTCAGCACCCAAAATAGCTTGAATACTGTAAGTGAGACAAATGGTTGGATTTTGCAGGTTAGTCATGCACATGCTGTAGCTTTATGTGCTGAACTGATCAGTGTGAAAACTCAGTATTATATGCAGGGTTATTATTTACATTGCTTCCCTTTGGACCTTCCAAATATGAATGTTTATGCTAATGGATGGGATATGGTGGGATTGCATGCAGCAGTCCAAGTGAGTATAGAAGTCATGATGGTTTTGAAGTTATGCAGTGTTTTTCGTAGTTATGTAGTTTCTGTTATAAAACGTAAATAATACATACAGCGAAGTCAGTGTTAAGCACTTATGCACCTTTGAAACTTGCTCGTGTTTCCCTTGTCTAGCAGCCCTTTTACTGTGGTTATGCTGCTTATGTTTTGACTACAGACTGCTGGAATTTGCTTTGAAAATGGCCATGTCTGTTTTATTTGCAGATTAGCTGTGGAGCAGCTTCTTTAGACCCTGATTAAGGCAGAAGTTGGGGGAGCAAGGAGAGACTTTCTTGTTCAGATTCCTAAAGACTACGTTATCGTAGAACGTGCAGGAGAGACAGACTAAAAGCTCCAGTTCTGACCTCGTATAATTTTGAGTGCTCACCTTTTGACCTTATTTTTGCATGTTTGAACCTAATTCCTATAGTAGCAAAAAAGGATTCTTGTTATGCTATTAAGGTTACGTTGTTATGAGGTTACTGATTTCCCTTTCCACCTCTGACTGTTTGGGACTTTCAGACTCACCGCTGAGACATCACCCACTTGAGGTATTGGGAAACCAATGATCTCAAAAATGTGCCGTCCTTCACAGGGTACAGTATTAGAAAAGATGAGGCATACTTCCTGCATATTTGTGCTCACAAAATGTATTTGAGTTCGCAGTGAAGACTAGGTTCAGACTTTTAACCATTCCCTGCTTTATTCCTAATCTTATGTTGATATAAATTCTTGCCAAAATAATAAATGCCCACTAATATGATGTGTGTAGTCAGCAGTGTTAAATTACAGTGCCAGTGAGGCAAAGGTTGTTTTGTACTTGCATTTTGTTTAACATGAAACTGAAGATCCTTATGCCTGTGATTTTAGAAACCTTTTCTGGAAGCACTGGGGATTTGCAGCTGGGACACAGGGGGATAAAAGGCTCTGTCTGATTTGGGATTGATCCTCTGAGCAGCCAGCACTTCACGAGGATGGCCACTTGAAGAAATTCTGGTTATCGACAGCAGTAGTATTACATGTAGTGACTTGCGTGAGGCTACTATGCCACCCAGACATGTGCTGCAGAGAAATTGGGCAACATTTTTTGCCCCCCAGGCCTAGGAAGGGAAGGTGAAGAAAATGCCTGCTGTTTTGCCCAAGAAAGGTTTGAGAAGGCAGGCCAGTAAGTAATTTGTCCCCAGGACATGACAGAGCTCCCCTGGTCCATGTTTCCCATCTTCTTCAGAGCACTCCCTAGTTCCCGTGCTAGTTTTGGTAGGATCATCTCCCTCCTCCTCACCTTAGTTGGAGCACTATGCAGCGGGGGGTGTGTCTGTTCAAATGATCAGAAAGGGATGGAAAACAAGCAGTGAGAGTCTCAACTTGAGGGGTGGGGACTTGTCTGTCCCTATTTATATTAATTTTTCATAGCCCTAGTTGCGTGACTTGTGTGGACATTCTGCATTAGAGGATTGGATAAAAGCCACAAGCAGTCCTGGAAGTAGGGTATCAGCCCCGCAAACGTTAACTGCTAGGTCTACAAGCTGCCCGAGATGCAAGTATGCTCTTCTTCAGGAACATTATATGGAATGAGAGTCCTGAAGACTCTTTCATAAAAGGGCTTTTGGCTTTCTCCATTAAATAATTAAGCCTCTCTTCCTGGAGAGGCTTTTCATCTGTGCCAGCAAAATGCTTCTGGTTTCTCGTAAGAAGACCGTGAGACTGGATTATGGTATAGCGGGTCACAGTTGCTGGTTCTATATGGATACAGTTTCTAGTCATTAAATTAACAATCTTTCTGAGATCAAAAATCTAAATTTATTGTACACTTGGCTAAAAAGTCTTGAAGTTTAGTAGGCTGCCTTCAAACTTCTTACCCTTGAAACAATAACCAAAACCATTGCATTCAAAGCTGGTTTTTTTTCTGGGGTTCATTGTGCTCAGTATCTTCTACTCTTGTGTGAAATAGTAAGATCTGAGAGTTGCTCTGGAACGCTGAATTATGGGTGTGGACTGGAGACTTGAAGTCTCAAAGGTTTGCAGTGTCTGAGCTCACAGCGAGCTGGCTGGCAGCAGGGCGGGTTTTGTGCGAATGCCTGTATGCGTTACCATCTGTGAGGAACCACTTCGTGTTCCAACAGTCACACCTTGACTTGCTTTCTAGCTGTATCTTGCAGGTGGACATAAACACCACCTCGCAAAGAGGGATGTAAAACACTCTTTGAAGACTAAAAAAACAATGGGCTTTAGAGAGCTTGATGGGTCTTCATTGTCATCACGCAAGATCAAAGGAAGCCTTGGAGCTGCGCTTTCTACTCAGAATTGGAAATAACATTCTTAATTACAGAAATGAGCAAGTCTGACAGTTTTTCCTTCAAAAGGAGGAATGCTGCACTTCACCCTTCAGGTTTTGCGCTCTTCGCAGCATAGCATTTTTGAAAAATTACACCTGTTTTCTAATGGAAGACATGCATTTAAAATTTTCCCAGGTCAATCTATAGATATCTCAGTTACATATACTCAGCATGAGATTGTGTCACCCATTGCAGTAAGGTGGTTATAGTGAAAATTATACTGAATAGAGAAGGAGAAAAAAGTGCCAGCAGCGGTGATGAAGATTAATAATGTAGAGGTAATGGAAGTATACTTACGATATTGCAAGCTCTTTTTTCTGCTCTTTCACTGAGGAAGATCTGTACTTGTCTGTCAGCTTTCTGGCTTAAGGGATGCTCTCAGGATCCCTATTTTCCACCACATGAAGTATAAAAAAATGTATCTCTGCGTATGAAGCCCTCTTGTTGCTTGTTCCTGTGTCCTTGTCAGCAGTTGACTTTTGCTACCATTATACCTTGTGTTAGGACTTCAGCATCTTACATCAATCATGTTTACTTTATTTTATCGCTCTGTTTTCTTAAACCTGTCTGTTACAGTCTCCTAATGTGTCTTTCTCACTTGACTGTTTGGAAGCAGTGACAGCTTTTTCTATACTGTATTTTACAGTCTTTGCCTCACTAGGGTCATGATCATTGATTTTAAGTGAGTTAGGCATGCACTATATGGGGTCCACGGCCTGGATGTGCTATTTAAGACTATTCGTGTGTGTAGTGTGTAACTGATAAGGAATGTGGTCCCTTTCTGTGTTTCATCAACTTTGTGGCCATCTAGCTGGTCAGCCAGAGGTCATGAAGTGGTGGCTAGGAGGCACAAGTGTTTTGCTCTTGCTAAGGTCTCAGTTGTGCTGACAGGGGCGTTACCTTCTGAAATGGACAGTTCATACTGCATTTCTGCTGCCAGCTGTGAGCCAAGGTAGCGGAGGGAAAAATAAGTAGGGTGGAAACACACAAGGATATAAATGATATTTAAGTAGTTTGAGGTGACTGCTGAAGTATGGTATAGAGGTGGAAGATAACATTGGACTGAAGGAAAAATTGAAGGAGCTTGAGGAGAAATGAAAGGTTAACATTGGGATGGAGATCTGTTGGATTGGTATGGGACAGAAAGCATGTTTCAGGGTGATGGGAAGTCTTTAAAATTACTTATGGTTGGGATTTTGGATTTTTGTGTTCTTAGGGATGCAAACAGAAGGCTAATACTGTGTTCTTCTGTGTCTGGTTGTGTGGCTGTCGTGGTTTAACACCAGCTGACAACCAAGCCCCATACAACCACTCGCTCACTCCTGCTCAGTGGGATGGAGGAGAGAATCAGAAGAGTAACAATGAGAAAACTCATGGGCTGAGATAAAGGCAGTTTAATAGGTAAAGCAAAAGCTGCACACGCAAGCAAAGCAAAACAAGGAATTAATTCACCACTTCCCATGTGCAGGCGGGTGTTCAGCCATCCCCAGCAAAGCAGAGCTCCGTCACATGTAACGGTTGTTTAGGAAGACGAGCATCATCACTCTGAAAGTGTTCCCCTCCCTCCATCCTTCTTCTCTAGCTTCATATGCTGAGCATGACATCACCTGGTCTGGGATATCCCTGTGGTCACTTAGGGTCAGCTATCCTGGCTGTGTCCCCTCCCAGCTCCTCGTGCACCCCCAGCCTCCTTGCTGGTGGGGTGGGGTGAGGAGCAGAAAAGGCCCTGACTTTGTGTAAGCACTCCTCAGTGATAATGAAAACATCCCTGTGTTATCAACACTGTTTCCAGCACAAATCCAAAATAGCCCCATACTGGCTACTATGAATAAAATTAACTCTATCCCAGCCAAAACCAGCACCATGGGCAAAGTGCAAGGGCTCAGTGTAGTAAACCTGCAGGCTTCACTTCAGATCCTTCTTTAGTGCATTCATCAGTGGTAGGAGGAAATACACCTCACTGACCGCTCAACTGCTCCTTGCCTGCTCCTCCAAGGACTTATGGTGTCTTCATTTCAGTCAGCTGGGTCTTCAATGAAGATTCTGCCAACACGTAGGTCTGTGGAGGCAAGGGATAGTAATGTCCTTTTGAATGTGAGTGTGGGGTTTTTTTCTGGTTTTTACAATTTGAGAAAAAAGTTAATATGAATTCTGTAAAAAATACTCTGTAGGAATCGGTCGTAGTACCGTCCTGTAGAGAATCTCCGGCTTTCATATTGAGACATCTCTGCCTGTTATTAAGCATCCAGAGGAACCACTGTCTGGGGTATTGAGAGATATAATTAGCATATTTGAAAAAAAAAAGCCCTGAAGTTGCAGGTTATCTGACCAACTTCGAAACGTAATCAATAGCACTGGCATATATGCACACGTGTACAGGTAAGTGCTGTCTTACCAGACTGAAATTGGGATCAATCCAAAAAACATCCCTGTGCACCGTAAAATCAACATAGGTTTTTCCATGCTGAGTGCTGACCTTGAAGCCTGGCATTTCTGACTTCCTGAGAAAAGTTGATGTGGGAAACACTAGACCTGTGTTTTATTTTCTTCCGCAAATGATGCTGGATCTTGTGATGAGTTTGCCAACAATTTGCAGACTTCCCAAACTCTACCAAATACTTACTAGGAAAGCAAAGAGCCCAACAAATAACTACTGTAAAGTCAAAGGTAGTTTTCACAAGAAAATGAAAATAACACTAAATAAATTTCTTTGGGAAGGAAAATTGGAGTGTTAGAAAAACTTGTGGAAGAGAAACTTGTCCTCTTATCTTTTAATCTGTGTAAATGTAAAAAGTACCATACAAAAATCTTAAGATTTTGTTGTTGTTTTATGTATACATAGCCATGGGCTGGTTTAGCTTACTTCTGAAAGTCTACTGAATTCATCAAGCCAACTAAAATATTCATTAGAGTAATTGGTTCAGTTCAGCCTGTCAAGGCTACAGCTTGGAAATACACACACTATTGCCTTTAGAATGCAGCATGTTTATTCACCAACCTTTTTGCTCAACTCATTTTCGTTCCGTATGTTTAACTGAGTAACTGAGGTAGCAGTTTCCAAGCAATATTTAGTATGTTTTGAAGTCAAAGGTTAAGTGGTATCCAGAGTGAAGCCTGTTTAGTTGCAAGAGGCATCAGAAATTTTTTACTTTAAGTATTTTTGTATTGAAGTCATTTGATAAATAAGTATTTGTGAAAGTGATCATAACACAGTAAAAAGTTATTCGTTGCCAAAACAGTCATCTGTCTGTTAATTCACTTAGATGTGCATAAATGAAGTATAAAATTCATTAATGTGCTAGCTAGGCAGTTTCACTGTAAGATGCTGGTTTCAATTTAATACCATGAATTCATCATAGGTTTTCCTCTCTTCTCCCCTCCGTGATGGGCATCTGCCTCAGACCATATGGTTTTGGAAAATTTTGATAGAAACTGTTCTGTCAAGGAACAAGGCTAGAGAAAACCTATCTTGCTTTTAATTTCTAAAAACATTGTAGAGACCTCCTGTTTCCATGCGGAGGAGCAGGAATTTGAAGCTTAGCACGGGCAGATAACTTGTGCCAAGGACAGGCTTTTGCTTTCCATGAAAGTCTGCCGCATGTTGGCCAACTCACATACCTTCCATAATTTGTTCACTTCCAACAGAGATTTGCTGGGCCCGAGGAGTCTCTTGTGACTGTGTCCTCATGAAACCTCTTGACCTCTCTTGCTGGCATGCCTGTACGTGGCCATATCCTGTCCCAGGTCTGGTGCACGGTGCAGGCACTTGCGTGCGGTCACCACGGGTGGCGGGGCAGGCTCATGGAGTTGTTCTCTGTGGAATTTGTGGTCACCTGCCTTTGCTGAATGTGAACCCTCGCAAACCACTGCTGGCTCCAAACGTCAGACTTGCAGTGCTGTTCCCCCCACCTTCCTTGCCAAGCACAGTGTTGCAATGGTTAGAAGTGACTTAAAATCGAGAAAGCACACCAGTCAGAAGAGTCCCAATGCCTAAGCTAGGCACAGAGGTTTGGTGTATGTTGATTGTATTGCAGAGACAAGTAAGTGTCTTTTGTTTGCAGCAGTCGATGGGGGAATGTCCTAATGGAGGACCCGAACCCCCGTGTGATCTTAGATGTGGTAGGGCGTCCCCCAACTACTGCTACCATGACGTTTTAAAAAAGAAAGCAGCTTCTAGAATAAACATCCTGCTGCAATGGTATGTTGAGAGCACGCTGCCAGGGCAGCCCTTGCTGGGGATGTGGGCTGTACTTGCCCTGGGAGCCAGCAGCTCCATGGGGAGAAGGCAGTAGGCTGGCAGCTGAGGGGAGGTGCTGGGCCCATGCAGGAGGGAGCAGCAATGGCTTGGGGATCTACTATGCAGAGATGGGGTTAGATGCATAAGGTTAGTAGCTTGCATGGGAGGGAGCTAAATGGAGAGTCTTGTGGCAGCTGAAGCTTGTTTCATTTCCATTTAAGGATTCTTGGCCGTTTTGTCACTGGTCATAGGTGGCTTGGTGGTCTGTGAAGGTGGATTAGATTAGAAGAATCATTTAAACCTCTATTTTTCTTTATTTTGTGTGTGCGTGTGTGTCTTTTGCTTTGCTTAGCAAACGTGAGCATTCCCAATAGCTGGATCAGAGGACTAGGGTCAAGACTATTGGTCATGTTCCCCTGTTGCTACATTTGGCGAAATCTTAGAGAAATCGTTGTGGATCCGATCATCAAATAATCGAGTACCTCTTCTTCCTGTGCCTCTTGAACTCTTTTTAAATTAAGTTTTTAACCTTTGTATAACTGCCTCTCCTGCCTTTATTCATGAAATACATAGTTTACTAGCTTCAAGCAGTACTGCTGAGAAACTTGGAATATTGTACAGTATTTTAAAGAGGCACAGTTTATAAAAATGGATGAGCTCCTTAGATGATGTAATCTGAAAAGGAAGACTTATTAAGACAGCCTCCTTCATCTATTGCAACACAAAACTCAACGTTGACTGAAAGTTGAATCAAGGAGCAAAATGTCACTCTTCCTGCATTTCATTTTTATTTCTAGCCATATATAGCTTTGAGAATGTTTTTCTTACAGAGACGAAGTCCGCTTCTAGCACGGAGTGACTCGTTATGAGCAATTTTCACTAGCAGATTAAGAAAGCTGTGGCACAGCTATTTACATATTGTTGATAAATATGGTGTTGCACTATGTTACAACATGGAAGTCTTATTCCATTAGTGACATTTTATGTAATAGCAAATACAATTTTTGTACTCGAGCAAATAGGATAGATAAAAACGTTTATGAGAAACCTTTAATATCATGCACTTGGACTGTGCCTGATACCATACAGTGCTGATGATAAGAATAAAGAATTAGTAAAAATGCTGGTGTGGGCACATGGGAGCTCATTATTGCAGTGGGGTTCAGGGCCTTGTGAGTATGAAGTTTATGGACGTGTTTTATGTGAAGCTTAGTGGAACATCTTAAAAATGTGTTGTAAATTTTGGCAATTGCGATATTTTGGCAATATTGATCATGAGAAATGTGCTGTATCTCACAGGAGACAGCTGGTACTCTGTACACACTGAGAAGCAGGCTGTGTACTTTCATTTTGCCGCTGATATTTGAAAACCTTTTGGTCAGTGTAGAACTTAGGTGATTATATGAACTGTCTGGGGAAAGGAAGTGTCAGAAGATTTTCTTTTTCCCAATTTGTGCTAATCGGAGAGAAGATTAATTGAAATATGATATCAAGGAAGACTAAATTACAGATGCATCTGTCTCTTTTCACAATGATTTACCCAGTATTGTAGAAGCTCTCAGCATCTTTCAAATATACAATTGTCTCTCATATCATAACATTCCTTAGTTTTGTGGACTTAAATATTTATAAGATGCATGTAAGGCTTACTTGAGTTAGTTCCCCATGCTTCTAAGGAGTATTTGCTCATGGTAAGTATTTTCCAAATGAATTCAGTTGTTTTGCATAATGGCAGAAATTTCCTTGGCATTTCCACCATCGCCTCTTGAAAGCTTAGTTAGGACTTTATGTGCCAACGCACACAGAAGCCCTCTGGTCATCTGGGTATCTGCCCACGTGTAAATGTAAAGGACAGAGGGGGTCCTGTTGACTTCTGTAGGGTTACTGTGCGCTGAAAGCATGCGTGTGGTGCCCGCTGGTCTCAGGTCTATATTGTAGATTGTGAAGTACGGTACATACACAGTAGGTCGCAGGTCGGTTTATGTGACACTGGTGATGTGTATATTCAAAACAAGAATACTGTCGGAATAAACTGCTGCATTTTATTGTCTCCTCCTAAGAGACCTAGAAAACTAAAAGTGGTCAGATTCTGAAGGAGCACTCCCTAAATATATCCTTTTTTTGAGAGACGGAGGCAAACCCTCTCGTAGGTGAATCATTCAGGGGGGAAAAACAACAACAGAAAAACCCAAACAGGAATTTTATCTTCGTGCACCCAGACAAATAACAATCCCGGACGTCGATGCTTTCCACTAAAAGGTGTAATCCGTTCCGCTCGCGTTTCCTCGCGCACGGTGCCTCAGCAGCCCAGTGCTACGGCAAACGGCTATAATTAGATTAGCAGCCTGCTAAGCAGCAGTGACAGTCTGCGAGCCCCAGCGAGCATGTGCTGGATTCTGCATGTGCCTCGCGCTTATTGGCGGGCGAGGTTGCTGCCTGCCAGTTTGATAGGTTTCCCCAGTAATCTTTATGCTGCATTACAGACATAGATACAGAGGTACTGTGTGCATGCAACGGGAGAGGTGCTCAGCTTGTAGCGTAAAAGAAAGCCCACAGATGAAAGGCGCTGGTCTTTGTTGCAAAACATCAGTGCTTAAGGACTGCTAGCCACAAGCGGGGAGGTCAGTGAAGGAGTTTTACTTGGTGGTAATTACTTTCAGGTCTTTATCTCTCCAGTAAAACAGTCATGCATGAAATGAATACTGTTAATCATGTCATCTGTTTAATTTGATCTTGCTTTCGTTATTATCGTGTGTACTCCGGCGGGAGAGCCATCGGATTACAAAACATACCATTAGAGTGGATTTAGTTCAAAAATAGAGCGTGTTTATATGGGAATATTGCTTTCATTTGACATTTTGAGCCTGTGCGTGTGAGTGATTTTACTGGTTGCCTTTTGTTATGCTAATGGAAATATTTCTTTTATTAGATGTTTTCTGCAGAGCAATTGAATTAGAGCATTTATAACTATTGGCACATGAAGATAAATATCTATAAATAATGATCAGTTTAAAGAATAATTATGTGAAGTGTTCTTTAATTTGATCACAGCAATAACTATCTTAATGGTTCTCTTGCAACAAGATAGAGGGATGAGGAGTAATATGCTATTGTTCTTTCAACAAAGATGCTCGTGCCTTCATGTTTGGGTGGATTCTTTGTTTCATCCACTGGGTTTTATTTTAAGTGGCTTTCAAAATGAAACTAAACGCACCCTGTCTGGTAGATTGCAGTATATCCTTGCTTGTGCACGTATACATTATGTACATATATTTGTATTGTTCTCAAAGGCTGGATTTTGGCCCAAAGCATTGTTTATTGTCAGAACTGCCTTCAGCAGTAGAATGAAACAAGACAAATATGCCAATCTTTTCATCTGTGATTCTGAGACTCTTGCAGTATTTATCACAGCATCTTACTCATTTAAGTTCTTTTCACACTTGACCTACGCATCAATTGATCACAACTTTTCCTATAAAAAGCATGCATATTTTATGAGCACATTTTACAGTGAAAGCTGTTCAGAACAGAAGGAAGCATGAAGTATTAAAAAAAAATCTCTTAATATAGTCGTGCCTCACTTGATGGCTTTTGAATATTGAGGCTGATTGTTGAGACTTCAAAGTTAATGCCCTTGTCTGTGTCAGACTCCACAGCCCACATGAACTTGGACATTAAGTCACCAGTCATCTGGCTGGCTGGCTGCCACCATGCGTCTGAGGTAAGAGTAGATTGTCTCAGCCGGGATCAGAAAGGTGTTAGCAATGGGAGCTATTTTGGTATTAGTCTTCACTCTTCCCTCCGCACCTATCCATGAAGATGTTTTTCCTACTGCATAAACCAAAGCAGAATTTAAGTTGTTCACTCTTGAACTGTATGGTATGAAACTGTTACATCCTGAGTAGATACTCTTAAAAGTGGGCATTTATTCAGTTGCTAACTTTATATGGCTGTGGGTACAACAGATGTGCACGCTTTATTATTTGTGATAGTGTATGCAAAAGGAAAGGTATTTGGGACGTTTAATCACAGCTGGTACCAGCTTCTTTGAATTTTTTTCTGTGGACTAAAAGTTACCTTAGTGTCTACCTTCACCCAGGTTTTATTTCCAAAGTTGTTTTCTTCGATGTGGAATTGGAAAAGTTTTTGCGTATTGAGTGTCAAGCCTGGACAGGGAGGATTTGGGATGTGAAGGCGTGTTGTTCTCAGGCTGTTTCATATTCCCTCATTGCTTCAAGTTACCAACTAAAAGGGTCTTAAAGAGGTTTCAAGTTAAACTATGCCTTCTGCCTTTTTTAACAGAGGCTTACCTGAAGTAATTTGTCTACATCTTTATGACCTTTGCAACAGCATCCCATGAAGGAGTAAATAATGGCAATGTTAGCGCTAAAGAAATGTAGAAAGTAATATCCCCAGCTGAATTATATATTTATCATATCCAGACAGTTTATTTTCAAGAGAAGAGAGGCTGATATTTTCTCTTCCCTGTATTGAGCTGTCATTATTTGTAAGTAACATAAAGCACAGCTGTAAAAGTTAGCATATTTTTAGTGGTGGATGCAGGTAATACCACCACCCACTGGCACTGAAATGCTGCACCAGCAGCTGTTTAGGCGTGGACCTCTCTACCTCCAGAAAGAGCTGTGATGATCTATGCAAGCATCACCAGAAAAAACGGCAGTCGTAAAACTAGAACTGGTGACAGTATAATTTAAACTTGCAATGCTTTAATAGCAAAGAATAAGCTACTTTGTTATTGCTTCTCTTTTTGTTATAGCCTATTTTGCTTCTGCATAAACAAAGAAAAGAAATTTAAGTAACTGTTTGTGTGGATTACTCTCCAAAAAAGTTGTCATCTTTCTTACCGTAAACATATTGTAACTATAACCAGTGTATTGCTACAGGAAATGGAGCATACTTGGAGATAATTTGCAATGAGATTTTTACATTCAAGTTTTGCCAGTGAGTTTCTTGATGTAAAAGTTTTTAGTTACTCTTTGTTAGGAGATGCATGCGTAACATGTTTGCTCTGCGCCTCTGCGAACTGTTCTTATTTCTGATATGTTGTCCTGTAGATAAATCTCCAAGTCCTTTGTTATGTGAAAGGGAAACTTTTCTTTCCAGCCAGGAGTGCAGTGTGTGTGTGTCTATGCGTATGTATGGTAAGGGCACAAAAGTATGTTACAAAAATCAAGGTCTCGAGTGTTTCAGATATATATGTGTGTGTGTGTATATCTCTGTCTCTGGGGAAGAATCACTTATACGATCTAACATAATACATGTTTGTGGAGAAATTGGTATGTTGTTAACACTTTCAGTGTCATACCAGTACTCTCATTATAATCCAGTAGAAATATAAGTACTCCTTGAAAAGTAGCGTTTTCAGAAACGCTTGCTTTGGCTGCTGGCTGGAGATGGATACATGCAGTAAACTGAGTGCCTGTAATAAACAGAGCTACACTAGCTCTGGTTTCTTAAGATGTTATGTCTTTTTACTGCTACATGCGTAAGTGAATTTTGCGTTAATTAAAACCATACTAAGTCTAAAGGGGAAGAAAGATGATACTTAAGGCAAATGCTTTCTTTTTTCTTTTTGTAGTATATTAGCAATGAAAGAGAGACTCCTGAAAAACAGTTGTAGGGATTTAAAGTATTACCGCAGAGCTTATTTTGCAGGATTTGCACTTATATGCCTTGCAGTTTTGAAGTCAAGTAACAGTAAGTGATATGTGTGTAAAGGTTTACATTAAAATGAGGAAAGTGACATTGTGCCCTAAAGCTCCTTTCTCCTATTCCTCTGTTTTTAGAACCAACTCCAGTTATTACTTTGCTCATGAAATGTCTGCCTGTTTAAATAGTCGAGACATTCAGTAGCCCATCTATAAATGCTTATTGTAACACTTTGAAAGTTCATGGAAAATCAGTAGCCTGTTTCCTGTGTTTTGTGGGGTGAAGGCCTTTTTATTCTTTTAAATCTGAAAACTTTTGGGCTGGGTGGTGGGGAGGTGCAGGATGAGGCCTCTCAGTGGTCATTCCCTCTGCAGGCTCCACACGCTGTACATGAAGTTTGGGAAGGCCTTAATGTCATGACACTCTTCCCACCCCAATGCAGCAGCACTAAATAATGGGGTCAGGAACGTGACCGCATTCCCTGTAATGCAGGCAGCCGCTGCCCCAAATGGGGGACATGGGTGCTCCCATGCCATGGGGCTGGCCCCAGGCAAGGCCCCGCGGTGGGGAGGGTCTCTCCGGCCCTGCCCTCCCCTCCCGCAGGGGTCTTGCTTGCCCACCACAAGTTACTCTGGGGACTAACTATATGGAGTCGGAAACTTAAACAGCAGATGAAACATGCCTAGCTCTAGGCATCAGCCTGTCAAACATCTGCAACGTTTAGAGGAAGGCCATGTTTTATAGACCAGGGAATGGAAGCAGCAGTATCTTTTTCTTGCGGTTCTCACAACTGCAGTAGTATGGTGAATTGAAAACAAAAGGGATGTTATTTTTTCTTTTTAACATATAATCTCCTGTTATGATTAATTTTAATTGTTTGTAAATCTATTACCTGGGGTATCAAGTGTGGCTTTATAAATTTAATGTAGAATACAACCGGCAAATAATAATAATCCTGGATGCTATTGTCTGCGTAATCCTGGTAACAAGATTCGTGTCTCAGTTTCGCATTGTCTTTCCTGGATGTGCTTCAGCCATCTGTAGGCNTATCAAGTGTGGCTTTATAAATTTAATGTAGAATACAACCGGCAAATAATAATAATCCTGGATGCTATTGTCTGCGTAATCCTGGTAACAAGATTCGTGTCTCAGTTTCGCATTGTCTTTCCTGGATGTGCTTCAGCCACCTGTAGGCACAACTACTTGCTACAGCGTTTGCACGAAGCACATGAAGTTTCCAACCCAGATCCTCGCTTTATAAAGATGTCATTTTTAAAGATGAATTGTCCATTCCATTCCAGAACAGACATTATTTTGGTTTATGCCCTGTCATGCAGTTGTCTCATGCTTCTGTGCCGTATTGGTTTATTAATTGAAACTGTGTATTATTTACACTGCTGATGATTATAAGGTCATCTATTTTTTTGGCTGCGGTATCTGTTGGGTCTTGTAGAATGATTTTACTGCGTCCATTCATACCTTCCTGATATGAATGTGTGTACTACAAAGTCCCAGTTAATGGCAAAGAAGGATATTAAATTCTTGTCTCTCTTTTAAGAGAGCTTAGCATTTTTGAAGTTGGTAGACTAGCCCAAGGATTAGGCTGTTCCGCTCCCTGATTAAGAATTCTGTAGAAACATGTTCTGTAGCAAAGTTATGCTATGCGTAATACAACTTGTGTGCGTTATTTATGCCATTTAACTGGAGAGAAACGTGAATATCCCAAGTTTGCAGTGCTGTGCGCATTTTCACAAGTCTGAGAATATTTGGCTCTTTCATGGGCCCTTGGTTTTATTTGGTTCTTCTGAGGTCTGGGTATTGGTTTGTAGGTAATGATACCCAAGGAGAGATGTTAGTACAATGAGGCGTGTTGGCCTGTAATGCAAATACATGATACGATACAGCCCCTGTTCCAAGGTGTTTCCTGTCTGTATAATCTAGGCAGAAAAGGGTTAGAGGAAGAGAAAAACAAAGACTGTAATGATAAAGTATCTTTCCTGTGACCACAAACTGTGGGCTTGCATGGTAGGCTGAACAGTCTGTGCTTTAGGGTTGTAAACCATCAATGCAACTGTCTTTAAAAAGAGTGAAAAATATTATAAGATCGTTATGACTATTTCTGCCTTTATGAGCACTTACAGTACAAACTTCCTAGGGTAAGGATGATTTCTTTCTATCGCAGTGCCACAATTGGCATTGGATATTTTGGGCATTGCATTCATCTGGAAATGAGTGTGCAGCTTTGTATTTCTACCGTGATGTTACAACAGCAGTCTTGTCAGAAGACGTATGAGGGGCTTGATAAATTACATCCCTTCCTCTTCCATTACTGTTACATCAGCCCTACTGCAATCCATGGTCCTGTCCTGTCCACCCTCCTCCCATTTTCCTTTAGCATATTGTGGAGTGCAGAGACTGCGATTTTGGCCCCTGCCTCCCCAGGGACTGGGTGAAGGCCAGCACAGGTGGTACGCTTGCTGTTAATTTTACGTAGAAGGCAGGTACCATGGTGGGTGCTACACAACAGGACCTTGAAATAGACGGTGTCATTGTCCTTCAGTGTTTTGGTGCCTTGTTTCTCTCTTCCCCACAGTTCTCTTTTCCTTTGCTTGCTGCCACCTCCTTTCTAAATTTGTCTGCCCCATTTTCCCATTCAAATCTGTATTCTCTTTTTATTCACTTTCCCCAATCAATTTCTCTGCCTTTCAGCTTCTATCTGCCATACAGCCATGTGCTCTGACATCTTTGCAGCCACTGCTCCCTTTTAGGGGCATGGATATCCAAAAATACCTTGTAGGCAGAGGTACCCAAGGATGGCACGCAGGTGAAGAATTCAGTTTCTCTCACCAAAGATGCTTGGTATTTTTTCAGTTATTGTTTGCTTATTTGTTGGAGCAAGATGTCCTGGGCTCCTGCTTGGAAAGCTCATTGTGGCTCCTGCTTGGAAAGCTCATTCTGACAAATACAAATCTTACCCCTGACCTTTCCAAGTCTGACTTACCTGCTTTTTTTCTCTCAGCCTGTTACCTCTTTACTGAAAGCAAGCATCTCTGTTCATCTTCCTGTCATCCTCCTGTCATCTCTAGATCAGGCCTTTCTGAAGTGATTAATGAGCTTTGCTGATCGTTTCTGCAAATGGAGCTCCTTTTCATCATGCCTCCATGCAGGTACCCCACACCAACCACGCTTCTGTAAGAGCTTGACCCGAGGAGCTACTGCTGCCCCTCCTGCTCTTCGTAGGTGTCTCAGGCAGCAGTGGCACGTTACTGACCTGAATCTTGACAGCTTCACTGCTGCCTGCAGGGCTCCAAGCTGCGTGGGTGCTTACTGCCTTAAAGTCACGTTTGTTTTGCTCTTTTTTTGCTGACTGCCTGGCACATTGGCTGCACTTGAATGCCTGAAGGATCCTGCTAGAGGCTCTGTGCTGAGAGGAGGTTTTGCGGAGTGTCTTCATTAAATCTTCACAGAGCAACAGCCAAGCAGATCGTGCCACCATCCCATGCTCAAGTATACTGGATTTGGATTCTTTGTGTGTAGTGTGGCCCAATGTGGAGTGTTTTTCCTATGGTACATGCAGAAAAACTGGGATGCTCCTATACTATCGACTGTGATTTTTAGCTCTCTGAAGAGCCAGAGTTTCTGCAAGCGTTTTCTGTTTCCTTATGCTACAAAGCAACTTATACTTTCTTATTTTACTTTGGCATGACTCTGAAGCCTAAATTTGCATCAAAAGCATGTCTGCAACTAACTCTTAAAACAAATCCATTCTTAGAAGACATCTACAAATACTAAATCCATCTGGTGTTGAATTACCATTGATTTTTTGCAAGCTTGCTGAAACTGGATTGATGCTTCCCTCATCTCCAAGAAATATGTACATCTGCCATTTATAGTGACTCTTACTTATGTTTTTTGCAGAACATAGTGCTGAAGCATTAAGATCGTATGCAGAGCTTTTTTTCCGCTTCTTACTGAAATTAAGTATGGAATTATTAGTGTATGTAGATACCTGATGGGGAGGAGTAAAGAGGATGGAGCCAGGCTCTTCTCAGTGGTATCCCATGAGTGGTTGAGAGGTAATGGACACAAACTGAAATACAGGAAATTCCATTTAAACATAAGAAAGTACTCTTTTTTTTTTTACTCTGAGGATGGCCAAACACTGGCACAGGTTGCCCAGAGAGGTTGTGGGGTCTTTGTCCTTGGAGAGATTCAAAACCCAGCTGGGACATGGTCCTGGGCAACCTGCTCTAGGTGTCCCTGCTTTCAGCAAGGAGTTGGACTAGGCGATCTCCAGACATGCCTTCCAGCCTCAGTTGATCTGTCATTCTGTAACTAGGGGTCTCCAAAGAGCAGACCAGGCAGGCCTCACAACTATAGGCAAGTTATTTTTTCTGTATTAGTTCTGCTATCCAAAAAACATGTTTTATACCTGTTCTTAGTTATGAACGTGCACATGTGTAGGTATGTACGCACCTACCTATTTTTGGCCGCTGCATAAAGATACCTGGAGGCTAGGACAAACTGGAGAATATTGGAGATGGAAAAGGGAGGAGGAGATTGTTTTTATGTTTTTCTTAGATATACAAATGCCATTTCATACAGGCCACACTGGGTTTCTATGCTTTGTGCGGCCTTTGTAAGTCTCACTTAAATATTTTTCCTTTCCACAATAATATGCTAAGTCTATAGTCAAAAATGTTAGGTAAAATTGATGTAAAGAAAGCATTATTCTTCTTAGATGGTTTCTGTTGGGCACTACTTATACATAATTATGTCTTTGCTAGAGACCGTGTTAAGTTTAAGGGGGCACAAAGTGTGGAGAAGGAGATTTGCATGAGAGAGTGAGAAGACCAAAAGGCTCTGGGTCACAATAGGGAGGTGCACCCTCAGCTAGACTCCTTCCCTCAAAAACATAGCTCCAAATTAAGTAGTAAACATGGAAAAACATGCACTTTGTATTTATGCATGTTTTGGGGCCCTACATACACATAATTACTGCTCTGCTGGTATTCAGCCCTGTTTCTGCAGCCCACAGTAGCTGTGTAGGTCTGGCAACGTTGCTGAAAACCTAGGAAGCTGGGCAAGGTTGACTACTAAAACTACATGTAGTCTCATTGGAGTTGAATATACAAATGAAGCACGAGGTGACCCTCAGGGGCAGTGTTGTAGGAAGCTGTCTGTGAGCATCCTTTGTAGCATGAATTGGCTAACTTTGTGGGGGGAAAAGAGGTATTTGCAAAGTTCCTCATCGTGTCCCTTCAAAGCCATGAATCTTGCCTTGTAACATTGACACTGTTTCTTTCTCCTTTTCAACCTCTATTAAAGTCAACTTTCCCCTTGTTTAAGTGATCACCATCATGAGTATTATATTGTTTGGGATTGAAGAGGTTGTCTTTGCTTACATCTTGGCTAAGACAAGTGACAGAGCATGCAGATATGAGGCTTTACATTTGAAGTTGCAGATACTGTTATCTTTGTTCCCACAAGCATTTGGATTTTTGCTGTTTAAATACATGGCAATGCCATGTTTTCTCTTTTGATGCTCTGTGTTCAAATATGGTCTGGGATTTACTTTTTCCTCCTTGTTGACAAGTCCTGACATAACTTAGACATTTCTAAGACAGTGAAGGCACTTGCAAAACTAATAATAATACTATCTGTTTTGAAGATGAAAGAAACTAATCTCTATTTATGAGAGCTTGCTTAGCTCCATGCTTAACACATTAGCTTCGGTCACAGCCCCTAGGAAGTTTTGAACTTTTTTTTTTTTAATTTTCAAAAATTAGTCAGATAAATCCTTCAATTCTTCTGAAGTGCACTGTTTTTCCCCATTTGTTTTACTTCGGTTTAGCAGTTAGACCTTTTACACTTGAACAGATTACTTTCTTTAGTCCATGCAATTATCTTTTCAAAATCATTTAGAGGTAGTCTGTAGTAGTGGAGAATTTGCTTGTCAGGCATCACAAACATGCATGAAGAAGGGATCAGGTTCGTACTGACAGCTTGAGTCTCCCTTCCCTGCTTTTCTTTCCCCTTCCTGCACATGTGTTTTAAAACTGTCCCTTCCTCTGTCTGTCCTTCAGCCCCTTTTCTTCCCTAGTCTATAATGCTCACATGTACTGTGAATTTCGATTTCGAGGACCGTTTGGCCATCCGAAGCAAGAAGAAAAAGGTCTGTTCCATATTTTAAATTTTAAAACTTGCTTTTAATTTCCTTTTTACGATATATCTGGAAATGTTGCAAGTGTTTGATGTGAAATTCTTCAACAAAAGTGAGACCTGCCTGTAAATCAAGCTGTCCTGCAAGTCTTAGTCTCGGTGCTGCCAGCAGTGAGTGGTAGGCTGTCACTGGTGTGACTGTCGCTTTCTCGCATGGTCCTGCAGTTCCGAACTCCACAGGGAAGAGGTGATGGAATTGGCAGAAAGAGTTCCTGTTCAGCTACTTGGGATATTTATATGGCGTCCCCCAAGGAAGAATTTACCAATTTTAAGGACTTGATCTCAGATCTTCAAAATCATTTTAGCAATTTGCTGCTTCTGGAAGCAACGTGTACTGCAGCGTGAGTTTCTTGCTTTTCCTCACAGTGGAAAAGGAGTTTTCATTGAGCATGAAGGTGTTGGATCAGCTTCTTTTGTAGAATGTTTTCTTCCTTAAACCTGCCAGTTGGAGGAGGATCCTCTAACACCAAGTCCAGTGGTGTTGGAACAACAATTTCAAGTTGCGCAGAGGCAGCTCTGCACCAGGTGCTTTTGGGCAGGACACTGGGACAGACATGTGACTTGATGAGATCATTACAGTAGCTTGAGATCGGTGTGATGTTTGGTTTCTTTCAGACAGGAGTACCGACCAACGCACAACCCTCTACCTTATGTTGCTCCATCAGCACTCTTGCTCTACTACAGAACATTTGGAAGCTCTGTTTTTATAAAGAGGACAGAAACCCAGCTACAGTGATCATTGTGGGGACCTAGTTTGCATTTTGTTTTCAAAATAGAGTTGTTTATCATGTTTAGAAAATAAGTTGCTGATACTAAGAAACAGGCTGTTGAGGTTAACTTTTACTACAAGTTCATTTCAATTTTTTGCACTTGTGAGAGAAGTCAGATGGCCCAGTTATGAATGCAGACAGCCTCGAAAAAATAATTGAATTTTTCCCTCTCAAAGAGCAAATCCATACTAGGTGTAATTCTGTTTCAGTCCCTGTTGTATCTAGCATGATTTTAGCATAATTTTGGAGTCCAGGGGGACTTCCTTAACATCCCATCCCTATTTCACATCGGCTGTCACCTGAGGTGATTTGCACTTCTTTAAATGTACTCTACCTTGACAGTAAGTCCTTAAATAGTCTGCATAAGTTTTGAATGGTTGGGTTGCCTCTGATACAGTTAGATTAGAATCTTTATTTCTGTATAGATGTGTTTTTTATCTGTATCATTTTTAAGTACATAAAAACAGGTTTAATATTATTCTCTTCTAAGTTGTTCTCTGCTCAAGTGAAATCTTGAATTTGCTTTTGGGATCTTTTAAACCCTTGAAGTGTCCCAATATTTATCAATAAAGGTCACTTTCTTGTATAGCTAGTACAATTGCTGTCAAGTTAGCCTACTGNCTGTATCATTTTTAAGTACATAAAAACAGGTTTAATATTATTCTCTTCTAAGTTGTTCTCTGCTCAAGTGAAATCTTGAATTTGCTTTTGGGATCTTTTAAACCCTTGAAGTGTCCCAATATTTATCAATAAAGGTCACTTTCTTGTATAGCTTGTACAATTGCCGTCAAGTTAGCCTACTGAGAGCCTTATGTCTTAAGAAGCCTTTATGATGATCTTTCCAGACAAAGTAGCACTTACACTAGCTTCATAATTTTTCTCTAAGGTAAAAATTCTGCAATCCACTTGAATCAGAAAGTGTCTTAAACATGTTAATCTTTTAAAATAATAATGAAAAATTGATGCGTTAAAAATCAGTCGTCAAACGCAGCATCAGTGAAATAAAAACTGACCAGTCCTTCCTACATCTGCTTTATTTCTCCCACAGTCCTCACAAGCAGGGGAAGCCTATATCTTGAAGACTCTCCTGGTGTGGTGTGTCTGAGATGCAGCCTTCCCTGTCTGCCTGTGCTGTGAAATGTTCATCTGTGCGTCCCATCCTGCTATGGAAGTACTGTGCCATTGCTTTTCTAGCCTGGATGACAGCAGCCTTGTCCCACTTCTATAAATTCTCAATGTTGCTTGAAAGAGCACTTCCGAAGCCTGTGGCTTTGATCGTTATCATCCCTCTTTACATCTTTTTGTTGGTTTCTTCTTCTCTGTTGTACTCAGTATTGAAACTCTTGATAAGATATCCTAGCATTATCTATCATCTCTCATTTATTATCCAAATGCTGGTTTCCCGTCTCTGTAATGCCATCCTAAGTCACCTTGTCATTACCTTTTCAAACAGTTATCGTTTTGCTTTGTTTTGCATCCTTTCCACTCGGGAAGAGCTAATCAGTGTGCTCCACTATGTTATGGTCTTCTTTTAATTTACCTTGTATCACTAGGCAATCTTGCAAAATGAATATTAGTAAGTTTTCAATTAAGACCTAGAAAAAGGCTTTCTCGGAAGGACCTACATTTGTACTTGTAACAATGCATCTGGAGAATTGTATCTGCTGGGAAGACTTTTCTGCATAGATGGTAGCCAAAAGCTTGTAACGCAACAGAAACTTGCTGAGGTGTCTTCGGTGATTACAGAGAACAAGTCTAGTCCAGTGGCATTTCTAGATGTGTGGATTTGTGTGCAGTGGGAATCATGATCGGTTAGAAAAGCAAATTGTCCTGTGAAGGAAGATAAAAGAGTAGTGTTAATACAAGATAAAGGACAGCTTAAAGAATGCTGAAATGAAGTACAACTTCTTATGGTGCTGTTTGGTGTTGAAGGTCGGAAACAAACTCGTTGTGTATTTTCTGGTGCTTCACAAAATAATTTGCGCAGGTGTAGTGGCTGTCGGATCAAAGGTGGCTGTGTCATTTTAGAAGACCTAAAGCATTGTGTTGTGGCCTTGCAGAGGGGAAGCAGCCTTCCGTTAGGAGCCAGGAATTGTTACACTTCTCTTCCACTGACCAATGGCTTTCTTTCATGTATGAAACGGGAGTGACACAGGTCCAACGCACACTGTGGTTCCAAACAGTAACTAAGTATCTCTGTTTAATACCATTCTGGAAGGCAGAGAGGATTTTGTTGTTGTCCTTTCAAGTTTGGTGGTGGGATTTTTTAACAGATACCTGAAAGTCTTAAGTCCAGTTTTGTTTGTCAGCTTATTCAAAACTGTGCTACATTCACTAGCTCCCAGTGAAGGCAATTGGCAATGCTACTGTGTGGTTGCCTCAAAAACAACAAAAAAAAACCCACAAAAAGCCCACCAAAAAACCAAACAGCACCAAACCGATTTATTGAGGGCTTTACCTATATTTCCAGTGTTCACATAGAAAATGCCTGGGAGTGCACGGCTATAAAAATCATTGGGACAGCGCTAAAAGAAATCAGAAAACTTGTAAACACTAACTGCTATTAGATGTTCAGAAAAGATCTGCAAACAGTAGCTTTCTTAGAATTTGCATTATTTCTTTTCAGTAGACTAAGAATTATGAGGATAAAGAATGTAATGGCTCCCTTGGAGGTGCCAAGCAAGATGTTTGTGAAACACTGTCACAGAGGTCTACTTGATACCACAGCACTGTCATATATAAAAGTGATAACTTAAAGCAGGTAAGTTTTGAAAAAGTACTAGTTTAAAGGAGATAGGGGAAAAAGACAAAATCGAAGAGATTTCATGTTTTAAGGACTGAAATAAGCACAGGAAACAAGATGCACCTTGAAATTCAAATGCGACTCTGTTAAGCATTTCTGTTTCTTAGAAAATGGTGGCATCTTTCTTCTGGGCTTACAGTGGGGGCGGCATTTTTTAAAGTTATTTTATTGTACAAGCAACGCGTGAGAGGAGTGCACGAGTACTGTTAAGGTTCACAGGAAATGCACAAAACCACTGGGGCCGGGCAGATGTTCAGCTCTGGCCGTTCACTGCAGTGTCAGCACAGGCAGGAAGCTGGGACGGGGAAGGGTCCCTCAACTGTCCCTGCAGCCCTCCGCGCTGTGGCAGCTCAGCTCCTGGGTGGGATCCCTTTGATTGGGCTGAGCAGATCCTGTCGCCCCAGTGCCCGTTTCCAGCAGTGGAGAGAAACGGGCAGGTACGGGTATGGCTTCTCCGACCAGCTCAGGTGGTGGAGGTAGTCCTTCTCCTCTTGACAGCTGTGGAAGGGACTGGATAGATGGCTTGGACATGGCTGCAGTTTCTTGGCCAAGTTGCTGCTCTTGGAAAGCTGTTTCTGAGCCAAACTGCTGCAGTGGTTAGAAATGGCCTAATTTCCAGCATAAACTTTTACTTCTCTTTAACATAGTGTTCTGTACTGGTAACTTAAAAGTTATTGCACTGCAGTGTGGGTTTTTTCCCCTATGTGTACTCTTTTGTGGAGTGAAGCGTCTGTAAAACAGGAAAGATTTTTTTTTTTTCAAGCGTAGCTTCCTTGTGTCATCTCTTCAAGTTTATATAGATTATAATGGACCTAGAGGCAGTTTACAAAAGACCAATGGAAGAATCTTCTATTCCCGGTCAAAATCTGTGCATACGTGTATATACCTAGTTTTGAAAATCTTGAAAACACTAGGCACAATGATGGTGTGTGATCATGGAGTCTGAAAGGTTTATGCAGCTTAGCCATCACTTCTCACTGAAACCGCTAACAGGCATGGGAATTGCCAGTAATGGTCACTGCTAAACACCGCATGGCTGGGAAAAAAAACAGTCTCTGCTACGGGAGGGCTAGTTCAGGGGCAGCTCTTCAATCTCAGTTGCTTTTTAAATCAGTTGTGGTTTGTAGGTGTGTGGTAACTGAGGGAAGGGTGTAACCGACCTCTTCGCAATTAAAAATGATCTCATTATCAGCACACAGGCACTTTGCCGTGCTCATCTGTGATTCTGGGAGTTTTGGGGTGGGTGAGCAAGCGGAGGCTGGAAGCAGGTTTGAGAGGTGAGGAGGGGCATGCTGGTGTTGGGCGCGGGGGGCGTCCTGGGGCTGACATGTCTGACAGTGTGGTGGTGCTCCTCCTGTCACCGTAGATACGTTTAGAGGTGCGTGTGTCAGTTCATTGACTTAGAATCTCTTGGTGTTTTCTGGCAGTTGCTAAGCAACTGCAAACCACTTCAAAATGGTATTTTTCTTCCTTACCCTGGGAGTACCCTTGCAGCAGGGGGAGGAGACGGGGAATGAGGAGGGCGGTGTGGTGGGGTGAGTGCCCGGCAGCCGCTGTCCCTCCGCACATCACTGCCAAGGTGGTGAAGAAGGGCCTGGGCTCGTACTGTGCTCCCCTCGCAAATTTGCAACTCTTTTACGCTGTCACAGCAATTTCCTATTTTTTTTCAGGTGTGTAAATATTACCCTTGACAAGAGAAGACGCTGTATTTTAAACATTCCTCTGACAAGGAGTGAAGTTCTCCAGTAGAACTGTGATATTTTAAGGCAGGCAATCAGATGTGTAACAAAGGGATGTGAAATGAGAGCTCTGCTACTGCTGACCCACTGGTGCCCTTCATCCTTGGAGGATGGGTGTGCTCTTGGCGTGGGTATCAATGAAAATAACTTTAATTTTTGCACCATCCCAGCAGTTCACATAGTATAAAAGCAGCCAGGTGTGTGAACCATTTTAGCGGTTGACATGCCAGCTATTAGGTTATAAATTCTACTGTCAGGATTTCAAATTATTATTTCCCATAACTTATGACTTACATGTCAGGATTATGTTCAAATTAGTGCAGCTTGAAATTGGCTGGTGCTTCCTGCATTTTTATAATTAAAGTACAATGTCCTCATTTAATTTAGTTTTGGTGTTTGATTTATTTTCAAGCATCTTAGGTTTACAACTCGTGCATTGTTGTTTGGCAGAAAGGCGGACGCATGGAGTTTGATGATCCAGAGCCATTAGTTCGCAGTAACAGCTGTTGGTTCTTGTCCTAATCAGTTTTTCTTTCCAATTAAGATGCAACTGTTGGGACTTTTGGAGTGTGGGGCATTATCTTACCTAATGATGTAAAAGGGATAATTGTAAAGTAAGGATCTGTCCTTCCAAACAGCCAGGAAAAGACCAGGTTGCGAGACCTCCAAGTTTAGTGAGAAGTACCCTGGGCTGTGAATTTTGTGACAATCTCCATAAAAAGATCTGATGTTTCTGCTCCCATGTAAATGGAAGAGAATTAATGACTCCAATAAGATTATCCTAAAGGATTTTTCACGCTGCATCTTTTAAAACATAATAGGGGACTGTACATTTGCTAACTTAAATTTTTCTTGTGACATTTGGAACACTTGCAGATACAGGGCTCTTTTACTTTTTAGTGAACAGATAAGTTTGCGGAGTTTTAAACTTTTTTGCTCANTCTTTTAAAACATAATAGGGGACTGTACATTTGCTAACTTAAATTTTTCTTGTGACATTTGGAACACTTGCAGATACAGGGCTCTTTTACTTTTTAGTGAACAGATAAGTTTGTGGAGTTTTAAACTTTTTTGCTCAGGTGTCTGAAAAATCCCCGAGCCACTTTTTTTTTTCAGTTGTAGCCTACAAACAGTGATCAGCAGGAGAGAAAGCCACACGTGTACACAAATCATTGCAGTGTGTTGCAGACTGTACAACTATGCTAAACCAGCCATTTAAAGTTAGAAAGTCAAGCAGGCTGAAGATGATCAGTGCTAGATTTGAGCTTTTGGTAGCTTTTGCTTTGGTAGCCCATTCATGCATATGTGTTTTTTGAAAAGGCTATCATGTACTCTGACCCCGGACTCCACCTGTACAACAGAAAGTCACTCTTACCTAAAGTGCATCCACGTAGGAAATTGCATGAGTTAAACTGTAGTGCTGTATATACATACATATATATGTATAGAAGAGACAGTGTCTGTGCACATATATATGCCACTACACATATCTGCATAGTGTATTTTCACTGATGTATTTTCCCAGGTGGAAGATCCTGTGCACAGGAGAGCAGCTTCTCCTTTATATCTTCTGGATGTGATTTTTGGAAAGCTGGGAGTGGAGGGGGGGACAGGGACCCCAGGTTCCTGGCTCACTTGCTGCTGGTTTGTGTGGCAAAGGAAGACAAGGAGCAATCCTGTGCTCGTATTAAGTCTTTTTGGAGGGATTTGCATAGTGTCTTTGGACACTGTTTCCTCCTTTTCCTCCAGTTTTCTGAAAGGAATATGAATTATAATCAGTTGTTTCAGCAAATTAATCACAAATGCTTTGGCTTTACCTCTCAACTCTAAGTGATGGCATCATCTAAAAGAATAAAAACTAGTCAGCCAGGTGAAAAATAGAGAAGTTGAATATTTGATATAACTTCCCACTAATAAGGGTGAGTAAAAATTCCTTTTAATTTTCATAGTAAAATCCCTGTAATTTCACTAATCACTGAACCCATCAATCAACTTAGAACATTAGTGCTATTGACAAGTGATATTACAAACCGATACATCTTGCTCTTATTAACACACCATAAACCAATGACTTTTTTATCTTTTGTTTCAACACAGCAAGAGTCAGAAAAAATTCATATAATCTCAATATTTTTCCAAAGATTTTTATGAACAGTAAGACCACAGGAATACCCCGACAAGGTTGTTACAGCAGACATGAAAAAAACTTATTTATATACAACACGATGCTGTCTTTTAATAGAAAATATCTAAATACAAGTCTTCAAAATTTTCATTGAGATACTTGATTCTGTTTGAATAAAGACCATGACATGAAAACTTGCTGGGCTGGATGGGGCTTCTGGTCCTCATGGGATCCTGTGGTAGCCCTTGCATGAAAGCACTTCATGGTGTCGCTGGTTGGTGAGGGATGGCTGTACTGAGAGCATTTACTCTCAGGTTAATAGTTTTTTCTTTTTTTTTTGATATAAATATAAAGAAACTCATATTTTTATCAAATTTGTGTGAATGTAGGACAGATATTCTGGTCTGTGTGGATGTGATGACCGTGAAGATGATGTCTCTTGAACATTGAACTTTATATGATTATGTTTTTAATGTGAATATTCTCAGTTTGAAGACTGTCTGATCAAGGATGGCAGCTTGACTTTTAGGGCATCTAGTGCCATTTAACGTGCCCCAGAGTATCTGAGGCAGCATGGTGGGCAAGCTCTGAGGGTGAGGTGTCACTGTGTTTTAAGTAGTTTGACAAGGAAAGAGTGTCTTCTGCTTGCAAGCAGTCTGCAAAAGTAAAACCAGAGATGGGATGTTAAAACTTTGTACATCTGGGAACTGTGAAACTACACGGACCTTTAGCAAGTCCTAAGAACTGCTTTTTTTCATTGCTGGTGGTGATGATTCTTTTTCTGCTTACAGAGGATCTATTCTTGCATGAAAAACAAAACAAATTCTCTGTGTATCTTAATAATAATTTTAAAGAAGCTGTAGAAATAGTTAAACAAAACAAACCCAAAAGAAACCCAACAAAACCCCAAACGCCCAAAACTGAAAAAGCAAAAATTTCTATAACTTGCTTGGTCACTGACTTGANCAGTCTGCAAAAGTAAAACCAGAGATGGGATGTTAAAACTTTGTACATCTGGGAACTGTGAAACTACACGGACCTTTAGCAAGTCCTAAGAACTGCTTTTTTTCATTGCTGGTGGTGATGATTCTTTTTCTGCTTACAGAGGATCTATTCTTGCATGAAAAACAAAACAAATTCTCTGTGTATCTTAATAATAATTTTAAAGAAGCTGTAGAAATAGTTAAACAAAACAAACACAAACAAAAGAAACCCAACAAAACCCCAAACACCCAAAACTGAAAAAGCAAGAATTTCTATGACTTGCTTGGTCACTGACTTGCNAGCTGTAGAAATAGTTAAACAAAACAAACCCAAAAGAAACCCAACAAAACCCCAAACGCCCAAAACTGAAAAAGCAAAAATTTCTATAACTTGCTTGGTCACTGACTTGATTGTAGTGGATGTATAAGAAGTGGTCCATTTTGGTAGTACATTATGTTACCATGGTAACATTGACTTACTAATTTAGAAACCCCTCAGGCTAGTTTTGAGAACACTAGCATTGCACTAGTATACCAAAACATGAAAAGACGTATTGTCAAAGTAACTGCTAAATGTTCAGGATAAGCCCTGTAAATAGATGTGGACTTTGTCCCTCCCAATTTCTATTAAGAGTCACATTGTTTGTAATATAAAAAAGATTTGTGACCAGAAAAAAAAAAATAGTCATTTATCTTAATGGTTGCACAGTTTTTCTTATTAATTTGTTTTATTTCCTTCTTGGAATTAGACCTTTGGGGGTCCCGTTGTTGAAAGCCATGGTAGGTGCAACTGCTGAGCCACTTGGCTACAGGGTTCTGTTATTAGGGATACGTGCTTCCTGTTCCCATTGTGTGGACAGTATATCACACTCCCAAGTCGTGGGTATTAACAGGTTCTGTGTAATCTTATTTGCGTGTGAACACAGTTTTTTTCCAACAGTATTGATTTATATCAGCTGCACTTATGTTGGGGAGTTTTACTACCATTTTNTCTGCTTGCAAGCAGTCTGCAAAAGTAAAACCAGAGATGGGATGTTAAAACTTTGTACATCTGGGAACTGTGAAACTACACGGACCTTTAGCAAGTCCTAAGAACTGCTTTTTTTCATTGCTGGTGGTGATGATTCTTTTTCTGCTTACAGAGGATCTATTCCTGCATGAAAAACAAAACAAATTCTCTGTGTATCTTAATAATAATTTTAAAGAAGCTGTAGAAATAGTTAAACAAAACAAACCCAAAAGAAACCCAACAAAACCCCAAACGCCCAAAACTGAAAAAGCAAAAATTTCTATAACTTGCTTGGTCACTGACTTGATTGTAGTGGATGTATAAGAAGTGGTCCATTTTGGTAGTACATTATGTTACCATGGTAACATTGACTTACTAATTTAGAAACCCCTCAGGCTAGTTTTGAGAACACTAGCATTGCACTAGTATACCAAAACATGAAAAGACGTATTGTCAAAGTAACTGCTAAATGTTCAGGATAAGCCCTGTAAATAGATGTGGACTTTGTCCCTCCCAATTTCTATTAAGAGTCACATTGTTTGTAATATAAAAAAGATTTGTGACCAGAAAAAAAAAAGTCATTTATCTTAATGGTTGCACAGTTTTTCTTATTAATTTGTTTTATTTCCTTCTTGGAATTAGACCTTTGGGGGTCCCGTTGTTGAAAGCCATGGTAGGTGCAACTGCTGAGCCACTTGGGCTACAGGGTTCTGTTATTAGGGATACGTGCTTCCTGTTCCCATTGTGTGGACAGTATATCACACTCCCAAGTCGTGGGTATTAACAGGTTCTGTGTAATCTTATTTGCGTGTGAACACAGTTTTTTTCCAACAGTATTGATTTATATCAGCTGCACTTATGTTGGGGAGTTTTACTACCATTTTTTTCTGCATATTTAAAAAAAAAAACCCAAGCTAGTGATTCAAATGTTCTATTGAAATGCTACGTAACTAGCATTATATTTATCCTCAGTTAATAAAGCAAAAACAAAATTAAAAATGGCAGCAGTAGAGAGGATGAAATGCTAATATTCCCTGGGAATGTAAATGCCTGTTTCCATGAGATGCGTCAGCGTCACTGTTTCTTACTACATCTATCATTTCCATTATCTTATTGTAAAAAAAATAAATAAATAAACCCACCTGTTACGCTCCCTGTCATGGGTAACTTCCTGTAGAGTGGAATGATTTGTAGGCTCAACTCCTTGAAGCTGTTCTCACAACACCCTCTAAAGCTGCTGTGAGCCCTTATTTCTTGCTGAGGTTGGCGAGAACTGTGCTTGCTTGGGACTGGCAAGGCACGTGCACACCTGGGGTGCTGGTAAGTCATGGCCCTTTTCACCAGATCTCATCGCGGGAGGGTTTTGACAATGTTTCTTAACTCACGTGCTTTTCTGTTGCGTATCAATTTATCTGCACACAAGTGGATTTGTCACTTCTTTTCCTAACTCAGTTATGTTAAGTAAAGCCAATCTTAGCGTGGGAAATCAGCAGTATTTATTAGATCTCAGTTGAATTGATTCTGCAGTCTGTCTAAAAAAGTTTTTTGCCGGAAAAGAAGTGACAAAAAGATTGGAATATAAAGAAACACAGTTAAAACAGAGTTGACTCAACAGTAACCTCCTTTGCAGAATTATATTAACCAAATCTGCTTTGTATAGTGACTTGGTATGCTTCTTGTTTCATGATAATTTCTTAAATCCTTTTTTTGGGGGTGGAGGTAGGTTTTAATCTTATTTTTTAGTGGTACTAAATCAGCAGATCAGAAAATCAATAGCTAGGATTAGATCTCAACACCAGCTTGGTCAGTATCTAGGCTGTTCTAGATTATGAGGTTTTATTGAAAAGAAAAGAGAAAAGGCATTTCTCGCTCTTCTGGTCATGAGGCTTACTGTTAAACCTGTGAGCAGAATGCAGCTTGAAGCAGTCACGTCCTCACGTGTCTCTGTACTGCCCAGAGCTCAGAGCTGTTTCATCTACCGTACCAGCCTTAGAGAGTGTTGACTCTGACGCAGAACAACTGCAGTCCGTGTCTGAAGGCTGCTGTATCTTCTCATCTGAACACGCAGCAAGTGTGCCTGTGTGCAGCACTCCTCTGCAGGTCACGGGGTAAAAACACCCCAAACCAAAACAACACGATGCTGTGTTCGCGCCGGGATTTCCAACTTTGCCATAACCGTTAATGCTGTACGGGTACGCACTTAAAGGAGTAGCCAGCACTGTGAGCAGGGCATGTCAGATGTAGATACTTACATTAAATAAAACAGGTAACATTAAGATTTTTGAGGAAAAACTGAACAAACCTACAGGAAAGCATTTGCGTTTTTCACAGCTAAATGCACGCAGAACTGAGCTGGGTTATAAATTATACTTCTTTTTATTGTACTTCCCCCCACTCCTTTTGGCGAGAGGATGGTTTTTTT
Organism: Steatornis caripensis; assembly: GCA_013398225.1. NCBI lineage: Eukaryota > Metazoa > Chordata > Aves > Caprimulgiformes > Steatornithidae > Steatornis > Steatornis caripensis. The sequence goes on along the minus strand of VZSC01017416.1, from coordinate 276,854 downwards.
AACCTGGATCAATTCTCTGTCCTGATTTTGATGCACCCCTGTAACCCAAGGGATGTTTTGGAGGAGAGAGAAAGGTCTCGCTGCCATGTAGGAGGCAGGCAAGGCCACGTTCCTGCTGGAGTACGGCTTCCTGCAGCCTTATTGAAGTGCAGAGGGTGCCTGCAGCGACCTGTCACCCTCATGGTCCCTCGCCTCTTGGCAGCCTTACCCTGCCCAGCTGCTTGATATCCGGTGATGTGACCGAAATGGTCTAGTTTTAGGTCAGAGAGGTAACAGTCAGTGCTGGCATGATACCTAAGGAAGCCAGTCTCAGGTTGGGACAGGCTCCAGACCAGATCTCGGAGTTAGGTTGGGGTGCACATGCACGGGCCTCTTCCAGCAGCACTTTGGTGCTGGAGATGGCGCGGAGGGGAGCACTGGTGGGGACGGGGATGGAGCGGGTAGGAGCCCAGCTTTGTCTCCCCAATACAGTGGGAAAGCAGGGGAGAGGAACAGTATGGGTGAAACAACCACATTTGGCCAAGTTTCTGTGCTCGGTGGCAAGAGCGAGCCTCAGCTGCTGAGACTGCAGCTGTGGTGTTTTCCAGCTCGGCTGTGCCCCCCCTTCCGCTGCAGCATGCCACCCCAGCCGGATGCTGTGGCGCGGGGGAGCACGTGGCGACACGTGCTGCTGAGCCATCCCAGCTGTGTTTCAGCCACCCACCACTCCCTTCCCCCTGCAACAGTAAATAAATATTTAGAGTTTGAATTACATTACCTAGCAAGAATAATTTCATATTTCCGCGTGCTCTGCTCCTTATAACTCAGTAACAGCAGCAATGGGATTTTGACATTATCTGAAGATGGAAAAAAACCCAGTAATTAATGTCTATATGGTTTCATCTGCTTAAATCGCTGTTGTCAGAATACATTGTAGTTGAAGAACTTGTGTCCTACCTGAGCGCCCTGTTTAGTTTTTCCAGTTTCACCTCTCTTTGTTACTAACTGTATTTTTTGGACGTTTGAGAGTCTTTTCTCATCTGTGGTTGCGAGAGGACCAGTATTGCAAGGTTTTCTGAGCTTGAAATAGCATTGAGGTGATGCTGGGAGCAGGTACCCTAGTCTGATTGATTTCAGAGGGGTTTGGGGGATTTTTTTCCTTTTTTCTTGTGTTTTTTTTCCTTTGTTTTTCTTTTCAGTGTAGTATTTGCCTGCCTGCCAGCTGAGGAGACTAATGCATAAAGAAAAAGCCAGGGCCTGCCTCTGACCAAAGCAACCACCCGCTGCCGTGCTGCAGTGCAGAATGTGAAAGCAGAGACTGTTTTGTTCCTTTCCACACCCCAAATCCAAATGCCCACTCACAGCCTCCTGCCGCAGGCTGTTTATGGGCCAGTTTTTGAACTGCCGATATGGGCAGCTCAGCCCATCCCTTTGCCTGGAAGGAAGATATGTGGGTGCATCACGACCGGGGTGTTGGGGCAGTCCCTCCCCACAAAGGCGGGGTGCTCTTACCTACAGCTCCTGTGCCAGTGTCCTGTTCAGCGCTTAAGGTTTGGTTTTATGTGCTAGTGCAGTACAGACTGGTTGGATTTATAGGAGAATGACCCAGGCTCCTTTTCCAAGCACATTATTTGGATCTTTTTTTTTTTGTTGTATGCTTTTCTGCAAAGGCAGCATGCATCCTCCTCGCTGCAGAGTGTGTTTGTGTCTGGTTTATCCTAGCTTCCCTGAACACCTGAGAAGAAGTTGCTGTGGTACTTTATCCATCCAGTGATGTTCCTCATTGGGAGAGAAATGGCTTGCAGGGCTGCTCGTTCACAATTTTTTTCCCCGTGTTCCAAGCTCTTATTTACGTACGCATTAATATTTACCATGCCTGATGAGGCTGGGTTTTGCCGTTGGTGTCAGTGACACAAGTTGCATGTTTTCTCTCAGTCTAGCAGAGGAATAGATGGGGAACAGAGCTGTTGTCAGGACTGGAATTAACATACCATATGGTGTCTACATCACTTTTGTTTTGTACCATTGTTTGCTGCGGAAAAGTTGGTGGAAAGTGTCTTTTATATCCAAACTCAAGTCTTCAGTGCAAATTGTTTCTCTTTCTTGTCCAGGTTGTTGCATATTGCATGCAGAGGCCCTGTTGTTCTTAGACTAGCAAGTAAAAAAGTAAGTCCTCAGGTGCTAAAGATAACCTAACTGTAACTCCATAAAGAATTATTTTCTACTACTTCTTACATTTTAAGGAGCAATGTTGTTCAGTATTTCCAGAAAGTTGACATCTCTTGAAGTGTCTATTTTTCTCAAATATAACAATATAATCTCTGATCCATAGGTCTGTTACTGGTGTTTTATCTTGTTGTTTCTCCTCAGTTTGCTGCTTCCCCTTGCTTTAATAAAGAAGTCAGTCTAAGCTTATATAACTTTAATTCTGGGTTGTTGGGGCTTTTTTCTTCAAAATAGGTTGTATTTCATTTGTGCCAGTACTTTAGGACTTCAAGTCAAAATTGCTTCAGCAAAAGTAATGTAATGGGTAGTGTGATAAAACAGGATTTAACTGTTTCATCTTTCTTCAAAAGCTTTGTCCTGCTTTGCCTCTCCAAAAGACTTTAGTTTTGTCCTTTTGAAACTAAACTGGTGATGTGGAGGGAATTTGGATGCAGTACGAACCACATTCAGACTAGGAAGAGCTGAAAATACAAGTCTGGACAAATATTTAAAGTTCAAAAGAATCTAAAGAGGTCAGGAACATAAAATTCAAAACTGTAATTAACTTTACAAAAGATAATCTCAAATATAACTCTTGCAAGTAATGGAGAGACTTCAAAAAGGGTAGCACTGGGAAAAACTCGGGAATAATACCAGCAAGGGTCTGAAATACAATAGGGGGGATATTATGGCTGTTGGCTATATAAAGATGTCCAACTGAGCATACTAGGAGGGAGGGAGGGAGTAGCGGCTCTGAAGGTCTNGGGAATTTGGATGCAGTACGAACCACATTCAGACTAGGAAGAGCTGAAAATACAAGTCTGGACAAATATTTAAAGTTCAAAAGAATCTAAAGAGGTCAGGAACATAAAATTCAAAACTGTAATTAACTTTACAAAAGATAATCTCAAATATAACTTTTGCAAGTAATGGAGAGACTTCAAAAAGGGTAGCACTGGGAAAAACTCGGGAATAATACCAGCAAGGGTCTGAAATACAATAGGGGGGATATTATGGCTGTTGGCTATATAAAGACGTCCAACTGAGCATACTAGGAGGAAGGGAGGGAGTAGCAGCTCTGAAGGTCAGATCCTGACCCCACTGAAGCTAGTGGAGGATCCCTGTTGGTGTTGGTTGGCATTGCAACAAGCTCTGTGTTTCTCTTGTGTGGACACCTCGAATGGGCAGTCAGTTGCAGATGCTTTATCCTTTGGAGGAAATCAACAATATTGGAAGGGTATCAGGAGAGAAAAGCACAAATACAAATAAAATTGAAGTACAAAAGAAGTTTTCAACATAGACGATTGTAACAAGAATCAGGGATTAACACAGAAAAATATAAGCAAAATTTATTTAGTATTCATTTTGTAGATGCATAAACCCAGGGAACGATCTCCTACAGAAATTGGGAAGAGGCTCTAGCACTTGTGGTCTCTACTACTAGATCTAGCAATTCATTAGCTAAGAGATACTGGAGAATAATCTTCAGTTGGCATGGTAATGGACTGGAGAAGGGGTCGGCTCTTTTTCATAACATCTGTAGTTCATAATTACTTACTAGCCTTTTACATGTGCGAAAGTTATAATAAGACTGCCTGTCGCAATGATTGTCCTGAAAATCTCTCATCAGAGAAGAAAATTGTATCCCGTGAATGAACTTTACTGTTTTTCTAAGAACCTATTAACTAAATTAGACTATATGAACTCTACTTATTATGACAGGTCTGGTTTCTGTCATGATATAGAGATTGTACCGGTTTTTTTGCATTTATAATTTCATTCTCAGCTCTTTCATGTAACCTATCTCCATTTACATAAAGTGGAGTTTTTTCCCCCCAAGTTGGATGTTTTCTGATACGTCTCCTTACTATCTTTTCTAAAATTGAAAATCATCCTCTGGGTAAAACATCTACTAATCTGTGGATTTATCCAAAACTCCTTAAAATAAAGTTTCTTCTCATACTGTGACCAACGCAGATTGTTTCAATGCCTGATAACGAGCTTGGCTGCTTTAGTTGCTAGTGAATATTCAGTAGGTGTAGCTTCTCTGCTGATCGCTCTGTTAATCTTCAGCTAAGCCTACAGCCGGTGGGCAAAAATCCTTACAAGTCATCTTCGCTTGGATTGCCTGTGCTCGGGGACGCCCACGGGAGAGCGATACAGCTTTGAACCAGTAGAATAAGAATTAAAGGTTGAGCTAAAATACTTGGTATTGCTATCCATTAAACTTTTCCCCCTGGATTCATGTGTAGTTGAACACAGTCATGTAGGAACAGTTCTTCTGTAAAAACACGCTACTTATTGTGTTCTTATTGTGTTCTTATTGTGTTGTGCTGNTGAACACAGTCATGTAGGAACAGTTCTTCTGTAAAAACATGCTACTTATTGTGTTCTTATTGTGTTGTGCTAAGCATGTAATCTTTTTTTTTTTTAAAAAAAAGAGAACTACAGAAGGAAAACCACCAAACATGATATTCGACAAGTAGAAAGCAGTTTGAGTAGGTACAGGTGTGGAAGAGCCCCCAGAGCTTGTAGAACGTGCAGAGGAGCCGCCTGGGACGGCTTCGTCCACTGTGGGAAGCTGGGTGCTGGGGATTGCGCCCCCTCCAGCCCTCTGGGGAAGAGCAGAGCCCCAGGGGAAGTGGGTCAGAGTTTCCCCCCCCCTTTATCTTCCACTAGCACAGGACCTGGCTACCTTTCTTACCTTTCTGCAGCAAGCAGTTGCTTCCTCAGGGGATTTTACTCTCTCAAATGTGGCTGGGCTGGCTCATTTGCAGAAAGGTGAGTAGGCTGCTGAATTGACAGCCTCAGCGCCCAAAGCATCGTATTTATCATTCGCAAGGTCCGGCGTCTGCACTGGCTCCCCCCCGGCGTTTGTCAGCACTGAGCCGAGGTGCTGACGTGGCAGTGAGCAGCCTCCGGCAGAGATAACTCTTACCGTGTGTGCTGCTGGCACGGCTCTGCTTTTTCTCACATGGTGGCAATTTCAGCCTGCCATCAGTCCCCTTGTTGTGTGCCGGTTGTGCAGTCAGTGAACCCGGCCAGAGGATGCACGTTCATGCAGTGTTAACATTTGTGCCTTCAGCCTCCAGCGGCAAACTTTGGGAAAGTTAATTCTTCTTCAGCCCTTTCCTAACATCTTCAGCATTAAATATCTTCTGTGCTGACTTTGTTCTTTAAATTGCATTGGGACTGTTGTCTCATTTGAGACGCAGATCAGCAGGAAAACATCCAAGAGTGGAAAAACACGCCGTCACTGTTCTCTGGGATTGGAGCGGCACGAGTGACCTAAATTTGAAATGCTCCTTGCTCCATGGCTGATGCAGTGTCCTCAGGCTGCAGCCTGTCTCTCTGCTGCAGTTGCAGACTGAGAAGTGCTTTTGTTGAAGAGCAAGATCTCTGCCAGTTTCATCTACTGAAATTTAGACATCGGAGATCTGGAACAATATGGAGGGAACTAGAGAAAGCACAAGAAAGAAATGCAAAACCAGGGAAGTTGTACTTGAGAAGCTTGACCAAAGCACAAGAGCTTGTGTTTTGGTCATACGCTGGGTTGCGTTTTGGCAGTTCAATTTGTTCATTTTCTAGAACGGGCATGAAATCACTATATTTGTGTATATGGATGGTAATAATGGGTTGCAAAAGCAACACGTGAGCTTTTTTGAGTGGGAGGAGAAACCAAGAGCTACCTGAAGGCAAAACATTTCCTTTTATTTTTATTTTTTATTATTTTGAAAGAGCTTCTTTTTTATTGTGTGTTTTGCTNAGCACAAGAGCTTGTGTTTTGGTCATACGCTGGGTTGCGTTTTGGCAGTTCAATTTGTTCATTTTCTAGAACGGGCATGAAATCACTATATTTGTGTATATGGATGGTAATAATGGGTTGCAAAAGCAACACGTGAGCTTTTTTGAGTGGGAGGAGAAACCAAGAGCTACCTGAAGGCAAAACATTTCCTTTTATTTTTATTTTTTATTATTTTGAAAGAGCTTCTATTTTATTGTGTGTTTTGCTGTTGCCCATGCTGATGATGGAGAGCATCTTTGCATCCTGCATAAATTGATTCAGTGCGTGGCCGACTCTGCTCGGTCCTTCCTCCAGGTCACGGCTGCCACAGTTTGCTGCTGTTTCTTGTGAGCACGGGCACACACGCACGAGGTGTAGGAGTGCAAGTTTTCGGAGCACTTGGCAACAGCCCCCGCACATGCCGATCGTGATGCCTGCTCACAGAAAAATACAGAACAGAAAAAGGCAGGGAGATTTTCCTGAGGAATAGTAAGATGCAGCTTGTAGAAGCACGCCTCGTTTTGCTTTTGCTCTTAGAAGCAGATATGTTTTGGTTTACTTCCAGGCCACAAAACGCTTCTGACGACGACTTTTATAATGCCCAGTGATGGCATCAGTACCCCAGGGAAGAGATCCTGTCATTCACTCGTGGACAAGGGACAAATCCTGGGTTAGCGGTGATGACCCAGGAGTATTTTTTGCAAGGTCTCTCTTAACCAACAAGTCGAATTGTTTCCATTGTTTTGGTAGGGGTTTTGAATAGAACAGAAGTGAGAGTTTGGGCTGGGTTTCCCCCTCCCCCTGTCTCTTTTCCTTGATTATGAGAAGTTTCTGGGTGGTTGTGCTGGTTGAACAGTCCAGAGGAAAACAGCAGCATTCCTGCAGGGGCTTGCAAGAATTTATGCTGACACCTATTTTTATATCAGAGATGGCAAAAACATACTGACATATCTAGTCTATCTGCTTGGGAATGGAGATTTTATTTCCATATGCATCCAGTCTTGCAGTGGGTTTAATGAGTTGGGTTACTTGTTTTAGCTCATCTGTGCTTCTCTCTTCCCCTGGAGCACATCCAGAAAAGGCCTGGAAAGAGAGTTTTTAGGAGGGAAAAGAGATTTGATTTGCATCACAGAGGAAAAATTGAGAAGTTTCACAAAATTTGATGGCTACATTGGATATCCTGTAGTCTTAGTCTAAAAGTGGGGTTTTTTTCTGCTCTTTCCAAATCCTAGTAGTCTGTGGGGATGCTTATCCTCTCTTAATTTTAGTTTTTGGTATCTTAACCTAAGAGCTAAACAACTTCTTTAATAGGTTTGCTTTCTATCTCTGTCAGTATTTCTGACATTTCTCACTTATTATCTTCCTCTGCCATGAGGGAAATTGTTTACTCTTCATAAAATGATTTTACGTCATGTACAATGACATTTTACTTGGGATATTCATCCTCCTTTGCAGGAATTGGAAAGTATGCTGGGGAGGAAAGCAGTGATTTTTCTGGAGTTCAGGGTAAAATATATAAATAAATACTATAAATGCATTATATAAATATATATATCTATAATGTAAAAGAAACTTTGTATGTCAAATGATCTCCTTTCAAGTTTTAAGTTATTTTTCTCACGCAGTAATGAAATTAGTGGCCACATTTGGCATCTCAGTTATTCATTTTTTACTACAGCTGCTGATGATGAATGAAAAAAGATAAATGAATTCAAGTGCAAAAAAAAAACCCGCTGGTTTATAACAACTAGTAAGATACTGTAAAAAAAGATCAAGAACTTTTAGAGAAGTTTTCACTAGTATATATTTATCTTCCAGTGTGTGCATGGCATCGCATGAAAAAGGCAGAGTCTGCTATATTAGTGTAATTTGGCCCATCACTGTGAAACTGTAGTACATATACATTTACTTAGCAGTTTGGTGGTTCTCCTTCTTTCCCCACCCCCCAAGTTATTGTACTTCTATATACTTAGAGAAATGCGCATACGTATTTAGGTCTTGCATGTTCACTGACCTGAATTTCTTCAGAAATGCCAGTAGTTGTTCACCTCTGTTCACTGTGGAACACAGGTGTAAAACTTGTTAAATTTTATTTTGATCCACTGAAAAGAAGATGAACAGATTTACCTGAAGACTGTGTCTAGAAAGCCAGAATACCATGGTTTTTTGCGGAACTCCTGTAGCAAATACAGAAATCTAAGCGAAACCAGGAAGAAGGAATAAAAACCAGTAAACAGTTGTTCAATTAAAGTTTCATATCATTACCGCCCAAATTTGTGTTATTGTCAGATTTTTCTTGTTCTGTCTTTTGCCTCCCATGCATTTTAAAATACGAAACTCATAAACCTGATTTTTTGAAATACCTACTTATTCCTGTTTTATCTTGCCCCTTTTGCTTTTATCCACTTATTTTAATTGAGAACTCATAATGATATTCTGGCTTTTAGAAAAAGTTGACAAAATCAGTGATTTAGTGCATGGTTTGTCACTTTTAATTTCGTAACAGCTGTAAGATAAATAAAATAATAAAATCTTTACAGCACAAGGGCAGGCACTTTTTGTGATAACTGCTTTCCATATAAGATCATAGCTAAAAAAGGGGGGGAGAGCTGAGTTTCATAATTCACTGAAGTTTGACACTTTTAAAGTTTGTGTTATAACAGCTCTTCATAGGCTATAGATGGGGCTGTTTCAAGTTCTGTTGTAAATCTGCCTTTACGAGGCTTTAGTGTTTTGTAGGCTACTAAAAATCACTCTAGGATTGAATGTGTGAAATAAAAACACCAAACTTTTTAATATATTTTAATACTCAGAGCATTTTGTCGTCCTAGATGATTTTTCACAAAGTTCCATTGTTCTTGGATTTTGGAATAAATATTAAAGCTGTACCTTCACGTCTGAGGGGAGGGGGAACACCACAACACAGAAACACAAGGCTCATGCCTGCGCGGTGAAGTTTAAAGTATCAACACAAGCTTTTGGCACAGGAGAAAAGGGCATAAATATTTAGCATGAAACACATTGTAATAACTAATAATTTTTTTCCACATGGTTAGAGCACAAGCCTCCTCATGAGCTACAAAGTATAAGCTGTAAGTCCTTGAAAGTTAACTTTTTGGGAAGCCTGCCCCCTCTGCACCGCGTGTCTCTCCTCGTTTGAAAAGTCTGGAATTAAGCAGGACAAGGAGTGGTCTGACCTGAAACGTGGAGTTTTTACGTCATTTTTGCATAGTATTGTTTGAAGGATTCACCTGCTTGGCAACATAAAATGAAAATGTGAACAGTTAGGAAATGTGATTAAAAATACAAATCTTGATTACACGTAAGCAGGAGTGAGTAATGCTACAAGTTAGCCGTTGGTCAGCATGCTGCGCTTTGCTGTTGAGTGACTTTGATGCAAGGGCTGCTCTAACACCCTTCTCAGAAACTTTGTTCCCTTTACTTTGCAGTGGTGATGCAAGACCAGTTAAACATCTGGCTCAGGAATACTGTATTAAAATTATCCCCGATCTCCGTGCTGCTTTGCTTTGTAATTTACACTAGTTTTGTTCGCTGCTAGAGTAGTCATTTCTGGCTCAGTTGTCTAATCTGAGAAGAGCGAGATGCCACGTGCAAGGGCGCCAGCCATCCCGTGCGGGACCTGCCAGCAGGGCTTTCGATGGCCTCCTCAGGGGGAAGGAAATAAGGTTAAGAGCAGTAAATATAAGGATGGGACAAACTGTGGAGCAAAGATCTAGAAATTTCTCTCTGCCGTACTCCTTCCCCTGTTTCTGTGGGCTTGAAGTTGCATTAATTTCCTTAGCGAGGTATAGTAAGCTTTCAGAGGGCTAGGAGTTGGTGACAGCAGCGTGCAGTCCTTCTTTACCAGATCGGGATTTCCTGAGCATCTGTGACTGCTGTTCCTGGCTGTTTCCATGCACAGGGCACACGTTGCCTGGCGTTTGGTTGCTGTTGGGAGGAGAGAATTGGGGAAGCTGTTGTCTCTCCCTGCCACGTAAACCACAGGGAACCCCATCGGTCAGGAAATCTGTGGCACAAACATACATTTTGGACAACAGCACACAGATGTTTTGAGTTTGTCGTTGACCCAGCCTCCAGGAGGGATACTGTGTGCTGTGCTGTGCTTATTTGGGCCAGCAGAGATACCTGGGCTTGCTTTGCACCTGCCAGGAGAGGAAGGGGAAATAAGTGTAGGGTAAAAGCAACTCGGAAGGATAGCACATCCTGTCACCTTGGTCTCTGGTGAGGTGGCCAACTACCAGCTTCTGTGCAGCCTTTTAAGCGCAGCTTAAGATGCTTTGGCTGTTTGTCTAACATTGTTTTGTGTGGGCAATTGCAGAAACTTGTGTAAAGATTCACATAGGTGGGGCCAAACGTGTTTCTTCAGATTTTTAGGTATCACCTACATTCTGGATATTGAAGAAGCCACAGTCCACATCTTTCCTCGCAGTTAGGCAAAAAAACCCCTTTTCTTTCCATTGGACACCATTGTTTCAAGGGAGGGTGGGATTTGCTTGTAACGTTTAGTCCCCTTCAGATATCCTCTGTAGAAAAAAACAAGGCATTTTATTAGTAGTTTTTACTATAGCCAGATCTGCACTAAAACACTTTTGCATGCTGGATTGTTTATTCATGCTGTCTAACTTGAGCTTAAAACTGCCAGGCAGCTGAGGACTTGTTTTCCTTGTTTTGTCCATGAGGAATTACTGGAGAGGAAGAGAAGTTCCCCCAAGAACCAAGGCAAGGACAGGAGCTCAAGGTAGGCACGCCAGGGCTCCTTCCAGTGGAGGGGAATTAAGGTATCTTAAGTTTGGTGGTATTAATAGTCTACTGGCCCCGATGTACTTGCTTTGAATTCATGTTGTGCTGAAGTCACGCTCTATGAGGCAGGACAGTTGTTCGAGTGCCCAATATTGGGACCATGCATGATAGCAAAATCCTTTCATAATGATGATACCTGGTTGGAGTGTATCTGGTTGCATGGTAGAAGCATTAGATGTAGGAGGTTTTGTTTTAGGAAGTGCAAAATAATGTGCCTTCAGGCAGCGGTGCAGCCTGTGGAGGATGGTTGCAAGGTTGTAATATGAAAAAATGCATGCTTGTCTTAACACTCTGTGCCTTCTGTAGTTTCATTTTAAAATACAGAAGCTGTACTTTATCCAGTTTCTATTCCTGGTGACGGTTGAGTTAAGGGGCAGAAACATGGACCAGTTTGAACACAGAGCAGTTGTTTGCTTTGTTTTTAACGTTCATTGGTATCAGCAGTGTGTGGTGATTTGGCAGCACAGCAAGTCCTGTGATAAGGATGAATGTCTGGGTGGTAAGCCCTCCCTGTGCTCCAGCTTGAAATCTTCTGGATACCTCCTGCTCTGAATGGGACTGAACGTAACTGGGGGGTATGTCATTATGTGTAGTAAGAAGTGATGTTTCTTCTTGATAGGTTTTGTTGAGATTTGAAGGGGGAGGAGGGGAACCTGAAACGGCTCTGTCTCTACACCATGATGCTGAGTGCCTGCTTGCAGGTACCGTCTCTGCTTGTGTTGTGGGGGTCACCAAATAAAGCCAGGTTTAGGTGCATATGTTTTAATGACATCAGCCTTGGGAGTGCCTTTGTGTACTTGTCTTCTACCAGGTCAGAAGATAGGAGTAGTCTTACTAAGCCCTTTGCCACATGTTTGTTCAGGCTGTAGAAACACATCAGCAAGGGTTGCTTTCACGTTGTGTAGAAAGTGAGTTCTTCCTTGGAGATCTCTTTATTTTTACTTTTGATTGTGTGTGTGGATTTAACGAAAACGTGTGTTAGCACAGTTGTGCTATTTAAATTAGTGTGAAGTGACTCAGTGTGTATTCACTGCTGTCATCCCACAGCAACTGTGACGGAACATTTTATTGTCTGAAGACAATGCTAATAATGGTAGCATTTAAACGGCATTGTAGTTTCACAAGATGATATTCTGTTCCCAGAACTGCAAAGTGACTAAGAGATTTCCCATTGTCAGACAGAGGAGCAGGAGCTGACCTGCAGTGCAAGCAGCGCTCTCCGCTTCGGCTGGGCTGGGCTGCCCTGCCCTGCCTCCCTCTGCTCCCACTTTCCGGGAGCTGCACCAGTTTGTCACAGCAGCGAGCACCTTCGCAAAGCGAGCGCTCCAGCATTCGGCTGCGCTGAGAGTTGTCGTAACACAGTCCCCTCCCGGAGCGATCCTACCCTAAGCTGTATTCATCTAACAGGTGAGCCGTCCACCAGCCTCGCACACCTGCCTCCCCATCCCGTACGGCTGAAACGGCGGGGATGGCACGCGCTGCTTCTGGCTGCCCCTTACCTATTGCTGCTGTGGTGCTTGGCCCTGCCAGGTATGCAGTTTGCTAGAGGAGAACTCAGTAGTTAGGTTCAGTGCTTTGCAATTAATACATTGTGGATGCTATAGTGTTCCCGTAACTTACAAAGCAGCAATTCAGAAGTGAAGCGTTTTACATTCATCGTGCTTTTCTTTACCACGAGCTTCAGCGGAGGGATTGTAGGATGAAAGCAGTGTGGCTGTGGTGACTAGTGGAGGGCAGCTGTGCTGTCTTTGTAACTGAGGTATAGGTTATAAATGCAAATAAGTTGTCAGTACGAAATTAATAAACATTACATGTATGTTATTAATCCTTAGCATCACCTCTTATTGTGTAAACATAATAACTTCCATATCAAAAGAGTTGATAATAATGCTTAGAACCTGATTCAAAGATGCAGTGGTGGGAGCCATATACTTTTATTCTTTCATAGGAAGTATTAAAAGTAAAACAGTTTCACCCTCATAAGTACTCCTTTTCAGTGGGTTCCCGGTATACTGTTGTAATAATCGCATTGGACAGTGACAGCATAGGCAGCACGATGAGATGATGAACTGAAGAAGAGATTGTTGGCAGTGCAGAGACACTGGTTGGAAATCTCACCAACCTTAAACCACATTTGTAGTGCTGTGGCTTACCTACAGGGTGGACAACATCTGCAGCGTAAAGCCATTTGGAGATTCAGTGCTCACTGGTGAGCACATTGATATTACCATTGCAAAGTTCTCTTCATATGCATTAGTAATTAGCAGATAAGATAGCTGTGAATCCAGACTGTGAGATCTTGAACTGAACATCTTTAAGATGTGCAGCCGCTGAGCAGGACTTGCTTCTTTAATGACTCCCTTTTCCCAGCAGTGTTTCCCAGGAGCCATGTGACAAAGTACCAGAGGGCTGCACTTTGATTTCAGTAGCTTCGTTATTAAGTTGTGCTCATCTCCAAGATGAATGTTTTTAAAATGTAGTTTGTATTTGATTGGGATACTGAAGAAAAAGGGCTGATTTAAAGGAAGTCACATGGGGGAAGAGAGTTGCATGTTTTACAGTCTTGAGATTCCAAGCATCCTTGCTGTGAAAAACGGGAGTTTATTTAATTAGCCAGTTTCTGTGTGGGTTTGCTGGGTTGCTTTAGATTGTTTATTCTCTGTCAGTTTCTAATAATGCTATTATTTATTTCCGCTAAGCAGAAAAAATGAGTTTAGTGATCTCTGTTGCTCGATGTCTGCTAGGAATACTGCCTCAGAGTTGTATCACTACAAATATTTTTATGTTCCTGCCTGTACTGTGGACAGAAACATTGGGGAGAGCCAAATAGCTTAAATCAAGATTGTTTACATATCTTCTGTTTTCTTTTGACAAAATCATTGCGTGCTTCTGCCTAAACATGATCTTCTGTCAGCTGCAAGGAGCAGATCACATCATTATTATCAAACTGGCTAGTTCGGTCAATGTGATAAGTACCACAGAACTTTGCATGGGACCCTCGGTTATTTCCATGCCTAGTACATGTTTTGTGGCACCAGAAAATCTGCTCTGGTTAGACAGTTTCTGAATAGCCATATTTGTTATACCCGCTCCATAGTTTTGTCCCAACATATCCTGCGTGTCCCTGCTTATCTGTATCACCAGTACAGTATATTTGGGGCTCCTGTAGCATACTGAAAATTACAGTGTGCCAGCCGGGGTTGCACAGAATGGCACAGCCCATCAGCCCCATGTGTAGCCTCTGCTGACATTGAAACACCAGCATGAGCAGCTTCTTGTCCTTCCCAGCCCTTTTCCAGACTGATTCCTAAATGCTGTACACAAAGAAGTTATGCACAGCAGCGCCTTGTTGAATATGTTACAGGTGCCCGTTGCTAAAATATGAGAGACCGTGCTTTTTTTTTGTTTTCCCCCTAGGTAGTCTTTTTTTCTGCCTCCTCATGTTTTCTTGATTTCCTCAAGTCATCCTGTTTTCTGTGCTGTTGACAACTAAATCGCCGAGAGATGCAAAAAAGCAGAAGAGCAGAGGAAATGCCCTATGCATACTGAGAAGCAAATATCTTCGTCTTTCAGGAATGGTAAAAAGGAGCGATAGAAAGAAATGGATGTATATGGTGATGAATTTTAACATGTACATTGGAATATTTATTACTGTGTCTCCCACATTTGGATCGCTTGCTGCTGAGGATGGGATGAGGCAAAGAGACACCGATTTTTGGTATTACTGGAACTAAGGTAGCAGGATGAGATCAGAGAACTGTAGATTGGAGGGGGCCTCCGGAGGTCGCCCGGTCCGTCCTGCTGCCCATATCGGATCCCATTGGATCAGGTTGCTCAGGGCCATGCGCAGGACAGGTGTGAGTATCTCCAAGGATGGAGTTCTGGGCTCCTGTTCTAGTGTTTCATCTCTGACGATAAAAATACTTCTTTTCCCTGTACAGAGCAGGAATTTCCCATGTCGAAGCTCTGGCCGATGCCTCTCCTCCCTCTCTGTGCACCTGTGAGGACGGTTTATGTCCTCTCCCATGAGGCAGTTGCAGACAGTGGGTAGGTCCCATGTAGCCCTCTCTTTTAGGGCTGAGCAAACACAGTGCTCTCACCCTCTCCTCCTATGCTCCAGCCCCACGGCTCGCTCTGGTGGGTCGACATGGGTCTGGCACGGGGCAGCCAGCGCAGCTACAGGCAGCAGCATGTCAACGGGATGAACTCTCTTTTTCCTGTGCTGCATTCCAGATGTACTTGAGAGACTGGTTCCTTTTTTTCATATCAACTAGTCTTAAGCTCTCCCTTTTTTCTACCTTTTTGTGCAACATCTCCAAAAAAGTAACATTTTCAGATAGTTGCGTGTAGTATGATGTCATGCCAAATTCTGTGTGCAGTAATAGAAACGAAAAAAGCAATTGTTATTTCTTAGCTCAGTTATTTTTATCTCTTGCAATGTCCATTCTTAAAACCATCTCCACCCAACAAGTCTTGACCCTGACTATTTTTGTTGAAGAACTTAATATGTATTGTCTAGTATAAAATTAAACATTCTGCAGTCAAATGCAAGCATCCAACCCAAAAAGGTGGATGCTACTCCAGATCCAGAATCTGTGTTTAAGTCGTATTCTATTAGTTACTGAAGTGGAAAAATGGTGCTCAAGCAGTGTCTTCTGCTGCTTCCCTATTTTATTTTATTTTTTTGATTAGGTTGCCCCTAGTATTTCAAGAGCATTTATACAGATACTGTATACTCTTACAGCAAAGCCAAACACAGTTTAGCAGGGCGAAGCACAGTTGGAGACTGGCTCAGTGCCCAGTGTCTGCTTTTAACCTCTGCAAAGGCCCTTTTCTTTCTCAGCAGTGCTGAATGTGGTGTAGATATCCAATGTTTTCTAGCCAGGGGAGAGAGAAAATTTCAAGATAGGGTGTCTGAATCTTAGTGAATCACATGTTACAAGTACTGTCCTGAAAGAAGTCATCAGTTTGTAAAGATCCTAAGAAACAGGATCAGGCATACTGTAAACATCCAGGTTAATGAGCTGAGAGCCACGGCAACTAATGAAGTCTCGTGTACTTTTTTAAGATACATATTATCTACCAGCTAAAAATTCACATGCAGTTATTCTGTGTATATATTCTAAAAGCTTTAGGATTTTCAGAGTACACAAGATGAAGCAGTAGGTTTCAATTTTTTTGATGTGCTGACCATTCAATGTTGCCGAATGTATGTATGAATTCTATAAGGCTAATTTAGTCTTTGGACTTTAGACTTTTCTTCTTACAGGAATTTTTCAGAATTCCTGTGGAATAATCCACAGACTCATCAAGGAAGTATTGACTATAGGTTAAAACTAATAGTATGTCAAGAGATTGACAACTTGATTTTATGTTGTTATTTCTCACTGACTGAAGAAATTGACTCTGTCTCCCCTCCCTAAAATAGAGTAATACCAACACCATATTGATCAATTCTTGAAGAGCTGTTGCTCATAGCATAATGCTCCTCTTGGAACTTGATATAATGTGCATCCCTTTACAAGGTACATGAATAAAACATCAGAAAGGTAGGGTTTGTGACCTAGTTAGGAGTCACGTGCACGATCTGTTCTCCTTGGTTGAACTGAGGAAACAAAAAGTAGAGCGAGGGGTGTCTTTACATACGACAAACCTTGTCTTAGTTTTTAGTTTAGTTTCTTTTAATCAAAGGGGCATTTATGACTGTGTGCTCTTTTGATTTTGGACTGAACATAAAGCAGCTAGACATCAGAAAACTTAATATGCACAGTGAAATTTAATTAGCTAACTGCATAAAAATCAAAGGGGTTTTTTTGTGGAGAGGAAACAAGAATCCCCTTTTGGTACTAGAGCGCGTATGTAGCTGAGTGCTATTTTCATCTCCTCCTCTTCACCAAGAGGTGTTAGTAACAGTTATGTATGATCTGCTGCTAGGGGTGATGGACCAGGGATATTAAGAGGAATGGGCTGTATTCCTTACATCTTGCATGGTGCCTTCTTCATGCAGCAAAGGTGTACAAGGTCCAGTTTTTAAAAAGGCAGCCTTTAACTTTGTACATTCCAGTTTGAATTGCTACACTTGTTTTTCAGAGATACCAAGCATTTACTTCGTCATGATCACAGTTTGACGTGTGGATGCTAAGCACCTCTTGAAAGGATACACAACGTCTATGAATTTTGGCTTAATTAACCATTTCCATGAAAAATATGGGCCTAACATCTTCAGTACCTGAATTCACCTTTTTCTAAAAGTTATGCAAAAATTTATCTGTTTATAAAAATGTTTTAATATCTATATTATGTACAGTAACTGTTGGGAAAGCTGTTGTCTTTCAGATGTCCTCCGATTACACTGCTCCAACTACGGTTTTTTGTTTCAAAAATTTGTTTTCTTTTGTGGTAGACTAAGCAAAATTGAGTACAGTTAGATTTGCTGAAACGTCTATTCATCATTAACTCTCAGAATGAGAGGCGACCTGCAATTTTTTGTTAATCATAATTATTGCAAGACCTTTTTTATTTTTCCACACCACCCTCACCACCCCCCTAACTATGCAAGTGGAGAACTGGAGGATTCCCTTGTGGAAAACACCAGATACACTTTTTGAGTGAGATAAGAAAGCGGCACATCAGACGTGAGTATTTCACATAAACCATCAAACCTTTTAAGTCACCTTTTGCTGGCAGTACCAAAGGCAGCAAAGTTTTCCCATGATTCATGCAGGCAAAGGTCAGTGATGACTTGACTTTCCTTCTCTCAAAGATTTCCATTTAGCTTTTGTGGTTCTATAACTGTCTCAGGTTGTTGGCGCTTTTTTTTTTCTCTATTATGGTAATTTTTGCAAAAAAAAAAAGCAGTGAGATGAATATTTTTACAAAGAAAAATTGTTGGAAGGTGTTTAATGCAATTGCCAATTTTTGTTATCAATCACCGGAGACGTATTGTAAGCAAGCTGTTATATGTCATGCAACTTGTGGTTCCAGCCACCTGCTGTATTACATGCACTGTGTGCTCCTCAGCAGACCACGGGCTGCGGCTTTGAGCTCCCTCTCCATTCATTTACAGGCTGGCCAGCTGGGGCACAGAGCATTCCTGTCTGTGCATCTGCACGTGTCAGCTTGTGGCATCCTGATTAAGATTTGTTGTTATCCAGGTAGTTCAAATAAAATTGTGCGTGTGGTTTTAACTTTTCTTGTTGTGGTAGTTCTATGATTTTACTTTCCGGGGTCAAGACTTCACTGTACCTGGATCAACGCAAAAACCAGAGCAGCTATGGAAAGTGTATTTAGGTATAAATATTTTAGCTTTTCATAAAGAATCCAGACTGCAAATAGTAAGATGCTTTTAGTTGGTATGATGTTATGTAAGAAAATACTTGAAACCTGTTTTGTAATAATTTCATTCCAGTTTTCTTCCTCTTCAGTTTTCATTAGCAAGGGGAAACACTCCTTTTATTTGCTTTAATTATTCGTCTTTAATGTTCAGATCTCTGAGTCTAAACAGAGATAAGTTTTGGCAATTCTGTGGTTGTAGATATCTAAGGACAAGCCAGGTTTCGGCTCAGGAAGCAAACTGCCTGGTTTCCAACAAGTGAAAGCAGGAAGAATCGGATATACTCCCTGAATCGTCACCACAGTGCCTGTATGCTTGCCCCAGACGTGGGGCTCACCATACTCTTCAGTTAAGGGCTGCTGAAGAAGGTATGTCCTTGTCAGTGCCTTTGAGAATTGGTTATGAGCTATATCCCTTTGCTGATAGTATCTAGGGCCAGATGTCTCTCTCATTCTTCAGATGTATCTCTAATAAGTAATCCAGATGTTGGGCTGGCCTCTTTCTCCCCTTTGGAATCATCTTGCTTGCATGGCAGACAAGTTGGCCATTTCTTCTTTTCAGGTTTTGAAATGTGCAGTATCAGTCAAAGTGCTTGGTGGTCTAGGCCCCACAGTGCTTTTGCTCGTAGCATAGTGCTTTTTATCATTGTCACGGTTTAAAGCTGGGCTGGCTATTAAACGGATGACAGATGCTCTTTGTTAACCCCCTCCCTCCCCAAAGGTGGGGGTGGGGGGGTGGGAAGAGAAAGGGGAAGGAGACTTATGGGTTGGAAAAGTTAAAACAGCTTTAATCTAACTATAGTAATAATGTATTATAACAATAGGAAAAATAATAATGAAATATATACAAATATATACAAACCCACTATTGAACTCCCCCCACCCCGATGAGGAATACGTCACCCGGACGCTGCGGGGCACGCCCCAAGAAAGTCCCAGACTGTACTCAGCAGCAGGCAGGAGCTGGATTCAGGAATGCCTTTCTGGCTTGCTCTGCATTTGTGACAAGTTTGTGACAGAGATCTGGTATAGTGCATGCAGAAGGGATGTCTTTTCTAAAGACATTAGAATTATACCTGTGTGAGCAATAAGAACTTGAGAAATATTCATATGACACCTCTGATACTAAAAACAGTATAATTAATAGTGAAAGGAGGATTTGGTGCCTTTGGCTGTCCCAACAAGTCCTCATGCATCTTTTCTACTGAGATTTACACTATATTATACATTTTCTCTACTTTTTCTTGCAGTTGCATGTTTATGTTTAAAAATATTTGATGTAGTGTAGCTGGTCCCTCTCAATTGTGTTAAGGGTGTTCTGTTAAGAAGCTTGTCTTAAATGTGTCACTGAAGGGTTCTATGTTGCACTGATAAAGTGCTAGTGGAGCTCTGTTACCAGAACAGTTCATCCACTTAAAACAGTGCAATTAATGTGTGGTTCTGCCTTGGGCTGTTCATCCTGCACCTGCAAAATCCAGTGCTACCTGTCTGAGGATTTGCTCTCCTGCTGGTGGAGGCACCAGAGCCCTCACAGATGGTTGTCTGCAGTGGTGCTTTGTAGCTGGTCCCACCTGTGTATGAGATGCATAGACTGGAGAATATCGTGCTGTCGTGTTGAAGAACTTACACAGTACTTGGTCTGACTCCAAATTACTCTATCAGCCTTATCCATTAACAGTTTTGTCACTGCATGCTCATTTTGCGGATGCTAAATGGACTTGTTGGTGCTTTGTTTCATAGCATGAACACTGAAACCAGTTGTGTGCTTAAAAGCTCCGCAGAACATTAAGCTGCCTGGATTTTGTTTGTATATCTTCCTTGGACATTGCTGTCCTGGGTCCAGATCCAAGCTCAGTGAAGCCTGTGTGGTGTGTCCCTTCCTAGTGATTTCACAGTTTAATGCATACCCTGTTGAGAAATCCTTGAGACCTGGAGCAGTATGTTTATTGTGGAACCAGAGAATTATGGCAACCCGCTGTACGAGAGCTACTCCAGTATTAATACTTGCACTTTTTATTGCCATGACCTCTTTCTAGCACTCAGAAGATGCAATAGGCTATACATTTTTTAAATAGTATACACTGCTGTTCACTGAACGGGAACATACTCCACTATATAGTTCACACTGACAGTCACATCATAAATGTGTTGATCCCTGTTGCTGTTTGAATAACGATCTAAAATAAGTGTTATATATTTTGAGGAAATTATAGAAAATTTTCTAGTCTTGCCAAAATTTTGAAGGTATTTATTTCTGTGTATAGCCGCTACCTCATGAACAGTTTCCAAATCCGTTTGAATTGCTAGTATTGGAATAAACCACATATATGTGTTTTTATGTCTATATATTTGTATCAGTTAAAAAAATGAAGTGTTTACATGTTGATATGGGAAGAAGGAATCTTTTGGTGTGTGCCCTTACATGGTGTCTGTGTTTTGGAGCTCTCCTAAAAAAACACAAACTTTTTGCTCTTTGACCTTAACTCTGAATATGGGAGGTCACTTAAAAACTGAACGTCATATGTAGATTCCATATTTTCATGTCAAAATCAACTAGCAACTGACCTGAAGTAAAACTAACATTTGTATGTTGATGTTTTTCCTTAGTTAACTGCAAAGCAGGTGACACTGAATCCACCTGCTGCTAAAGTTGTATTGTAGAAATAGAGTGGTGATTTTTTTTTTACTGTATTTTCTCTCTTCTTCATCTGGAAATATCCAAAACCAAACTGAAAGGGATTGTTTATCTATAACAAGAACTTAAAATGCACAATTTTGTGTTGTCCTTCATCAGTGAATTAAAATTTCATTTTGAGATTTGGTGCTGTTTGCATTTGTACATCATGGCTGCGTCTTGTCTCGGACCTCGAGTACTGTGGTATATGTGAGCTTGTGTTCTGAGGTTCCCAATTTACTTTTTAATTAGTTGTTATTATTACACAGCTTGTAGCTTTTCCAGTGCACAGCCGTGTTGGTTTCGTCACTTACCTCGTCTTTCATGTGAAATGGTCCTGGTTGTTCTTGTGGCTGCCTTGCATTTCTTTCCCTCCTTTCTCATGTTGTGGAGCAGCCTTGACGTCCGGTTTCCATGACCTCCAACATCACAGCAACATTGACGTGTACGTGCCTGCCGTGTTACTGCTCTGTGTTGGGGTTCTTGAATACTTTTTTTCTTATTTTGTTTTCTTTTTTTTTTCCAGAATCCCCTGGAGCATTGCATTCACCTGTTCAGTGTGGACAAGAGTTTGGCATTGCACTTTTAGAGGTACCTTTTTGAATTAAAATGCGTGTGTTTTCCTGGTGTTTGATAAAAGGAGGGCAATTCCAGAAGGACTTTACCATGTCCTCTTCTGCTGTCCTGGGAGGGTATGTTCTGGTACTGAATTTCTCTTCCTTGACCTTTACTAATCAATTGGGTTGGCAGATTCATTAGTTGCAAATATATACTTCAGTACTATTTAAGAAAGATTGAGGCTTGCTTTTGCTCACCTTAATCACGCAGCGATGTATGTATCAACGTGGCGGAATCCTATCTGGAAATAGTCCAGTAGTTTCGGGCTTTTTTTCCTTTATTCCCAACCTGTACTTTGATTACAGTCTTTCTGTTCAGTAGATTGCATTAACTTTTTGTAGCAGAAACCTTCAGTGCAAGCGAGCACTTCTGGCCTTAGTCCTCCAGAGCTTTGTGTTATTAATATGGTTATTACTAAAGCGCTCAAAAGCAGAAGAAAGCTTAAACATCTCTGAGTCCATCCACAACACTCTGAGCCTGATTTCAAGGTCTGAGGAGGAGATGAGAATTAAAGTTTAAAATCTTTTATTCATCATTAAAGCTTCTAAACAAAAGGAGGAAATCTAGTGTCAGGAATAAGTGAAAGAATGTCATATATCAAATAGCTTCATCCTGGGTGAGTACAGGGAAACCAGCTGAAACCCAAGAGGACAGGAAGGGACAGGAGCTGTACGTGTGGCACTTTGTACCAATAGTTGAACAATTCTTGAAAGACTAGTAGGGCCCTTCTGGTATTTCACTATAGCAAAGAAAAAAATCAGTAATCAATGTCTGATGCATCATGTATCAAATCAGCAATACACTTCACTAATATTTAGTTTTAATCCACTCAGTAGAAGATGTTTCACGTTCATCTGTTTCCAATCACCATATTTGGCTCCAGAACGTACATTTGCATTGTGTGGGGTCTTAAATTAACAATTATTGCTGCTGGGTTTTTTCAAGGCAAAAATATTAAGTCTGAGAGTACCCATGGCTAATTTAAGGGTAAAAATCTGTTCCCAGAATGTAGCAATCGTCTCAGAAGCCATTTCTGTCAGCTGAGGAACTTAAGAGCTTGAAATTCCAAATACATTGTAATGTGAAATTAAAGGCAGCAAAACTGTCTTGGCTGTGCCAAGGGCTGACGCCAGGAACACCGAAAGCCTTGTAAGTGATCTGTGTTAGTTTTTGTGGTCACAAGTTTTAACCTGCACTAATTTCACAGTCACTTTTCATGTTTTTATCTCCAGGATGTCATGCTGTATGGGATTTATTTCTGTCTTCTTAAAAAGGGAATTTAATGTTTGGTGTTCTTACGGATGCTCCAGGAGGTCTGTAGTTTTTCTGGAGATATATTGCTCGTTTTACAAATGGAAAAGATTGGATCCATGATTTACGGTGAAAGCAACATTTAGTCCTGGCTGCCGCAACACGGCCAGCCTTCCCTCATTATTAGCTTTTAAAGAATCTGTTTAAACCAGTCCAGAACAGTGATGAGCTGGTGCTAGTGAGAGAGGGACATCTCCCTCACGGGAGGGACTCGGTTCCCCAGCAGTGACGGGGACGGTGTGCTGGCAGGGCAGCCGGCTGGCAGAGGTAACCTTTATGCAGCAGGCACAGGTGGATGAAAAAAGACACCACGGGTCCTCACTTGAGGCTCAGCACCTTGTTTGCTGCATCTCATGATTTGTTCAGGCTTTGGCATCTTGGCTCTGTGATGTTCAAGTTCTGTTTCTCTAGATCCACCTACTTAAAAAGTTTGCTGATAATCATCTCTAAAGAGGTAACAATTTATTTGGATAAAGCAGTAGCTACAAGCTTGGGATACGTGTATTCAGTTTCTGAGTTTGAACACTTGAAGTGTCCTTCCTTTTTGCTCTAATCTTTCTCTGTCCTTGTAATCTGTTTCTGCTTCCCAGCGCACTGTTCCGTGCCCCCTTCTCTATTCCCAACACCTTTTCTTCTCTGCTCTTTTCCTGGTGATTGCATTTCTCCTCTACCTCTCTGTGTCTTGCCATGTCTCACTCCTCTTGTATCTGTCTTCATGCTCTCAATTCCAGGGTTGTGGTTTTTTTTTTTTTTTCTCAGAGCCAGGATGCCTCAACCCTCCCTGCACTGCCTCCCTCTCCACTGGATTAAATGCAGTGGCCGTGATGTGATACAGCTTTTGTTTTCTTTAAGACAGTGAGGGTTTTACAATTTCTTAGAAGTTGTCGCTAGAAGGAATTTCTGTCATCTTCTTAACTTCGTCAGGGCCTCCAGATACGCGAAAACCATTCAGTGGACAGTCTGGTTTCTTAAAAGCGTCTTTCTAAGAACATTGTTTTAGTGAAGAGTCACTACATTAAGTGTCAGTAATATGAAAACACACTTTGAGCATCAAACTTGGGTATTAAACAACAGTTTGGATGCTCATTAACAAAAAATAAATGGGTATTATTTCACGTACGTAAAGTTTCAAGGCTTAGACATGGTTAACTTGGGCAATAATAGTGTAGAAATTATTTTTAAATTGCTGTGCTGACCTTACTGCAGTAATATCTCATGTTACAGAAAAGGCTGTTTAATACAAAGAGCTCAGACAAACAAGACCCCACAGCTGATCAGAAAAGTGGCTCATTATCAGAATTAGGCCACTCTATTGTACTCCACTGGCTGAACATTATCATTTTCCTAATGGTACTGGTTTTAGCATACTTGGTTTTTAATTGTGCCTGCTGTACTGCCTGTTAAAGGCGGTCTTGTAGATTCTTAATATGAGTAAAATATGTTCATTGGCTATATTTTAATACTTCTTTCTAAAGACGAAATGATTGTGTTCATGTATAGAGTTTATTAAAATGAATTTTCCTTATAACAAGACAAGAGTAAGCTGTTAAACTAAGAGAGAAAGGATTTAAATACATATAATCTTATGTGTCTTTCTGGTTTCCTGCTTGTAAAAATTTGGTAAGTATTGTTAGAAATAGTTCATATACTTGTGCACTATTTCTTTCACATATATTTTCACAACCGGTAAGAAACTTTAAGAAAGATGCTATTAAGCTTTACTTTGAAACTTTGAAAATAAGCATCTTTAAAGGTTTCTCTTCCTAATCAAGGAAAGGAAATTTTAAGCATGATACATTTTTTCCATCTATAATAACTCTATGATTTCTGGTTTTTCACAGCATAAATTGTTGGAATTGTTTCTCTTTTCTGGGTTGTATTTGTTTACCTTGGGTCTTCATGTATGTGAACGTTTCCGGAGTTTTGCAGAGTTCGTAACTGCAAGGGAATGTCTAACTGCAGCTATTTTAATTGTGAGTTTGTTATTTCTCAAATAAAATCTGTGTATAACTATAATATTATGTTCCTTTAGTATATTTCTCTTTGTAAACAGTTTTAGAAAACTTTTCTTGATAAATAAGAGTCTAAACATGGCAACTTGAGATTTCAAGGCTTTTGGCCTCTTATGACAGAGTCTGGTAATTGTTTTTCCTTTCCCACAAAAACGAGCTGGCAGCAGCAGCAGGTATCCATTTCTGTCCATGAGATCAGAGATTGCTGCACACTTCTGAGAAATGGGAGACAGGGTCAAATCCCCAGTTGCTGAATTAGGGCAAGTTTCCCAGCTCCTGAGGAAGAACTCAGTTGGCAGACTATTGAGTGGGTCTTCCTATTTCAGCTGAAATGTGAATTTACTTACTAGAAATTACTTAATTGCACTGGAGCAGAATTAGTAACCCTATTTCGTCACCAAGTACCCTATGTGGACTATTTTACTCTTTCCTTAATTTAAAGAAAGCTTGCTGTTGTGATTTGAGCCCGGCTGGCAACAAAGAACCACGTGGCCACTATCTCAGTCCTCCCCCCGACACCGGGATGAGGAGAAAATGTAATGAAACCTGGTGGGTCGAGACAAGGACAGGGAGGGTTCACTCACCAACTGTGGTCATGGGCAAAACCACACTCAACTTGGGGAAAAAATATTCATTTAATCAGTTATCAATCAAAACAGAGTAGGAATAGGAGACACGAAAAGCCAAATCTTAAAACACAAATAAATACCCTTCCACCCACCCCTCTCTCCCGATGTCTCTCCCTCCTCCCCCTCAGTGGCGCAGGGGGACAGGGAATGGGGGTGCAGTCAGTTCACCAGAGATTGT
Source organism: Steatornis caripensis (assembly GCA_013398225.1). NCBI lineage: Eukaryota > Metazoa > Chordata > Aves > Caprimulgiformes > Steatornithidae > Steatornis > Steatornis caripensis. Next base: position 251,311 of record VZSC01017416.1, on the reverse strand, counting down.
CTCTGCCGCTCCTTCCTCCTCAGGCGGGGAGGGCTCCTCACACGCTTCCCCTGCTCCAGCGCGGGGTCCCTCCCATGGCAGACAGTCCTTCACGAACCCCTCCGACGTGAGTCCTTCCCACACGGTGCAGCCCCTCAGGAATGCACCGACCCAGCATGGGCTGCCCACAGAGTCATGGTCTGCTTCGGGAGCAGGCACTTCCTTCCCTGGCGTGACGTCCTCCACAGTCTGCAGGTCCATCTCTGCCTTGCCATGGTCCTTCACGGGCTGCTCCACCGCGATCCTCTGTGGGCTGCAGGGGCACAGCTTGCCCTCTCCCCACAGGCTGCAGGGGAATCTCCACTCCAGCCACCTCCTCCCCCTCCTTCCTCACTGACTCCTGGTATCTACACAGGTGTTTTTCTCACATCCCCCTCCTTCCTCTGCTGCAGGTCTCAAGGACTGCTCCTTTGTCCCTTCCTTAAATACATTATCGCAGAGGCCCATCCGTTGTCTCTAAATGGCCCGGCCTCAGCCTGAGACAGGGCTGACTTGGAGCTGGGGGAGCTTTGAGCAGCTTCTTATGGCTCGTGTAGCCCCTTTCCTTCTACCAAAGCCCCACCACACAGACCCAACGGACTTGCAAGTATTTATTTTTTTTAAAAGTGGAAACTTTTGAAAAGAAGTGCTGGAGAAGGATCTGTCTCTATATACGGTGTAGCCTAGTACTTTGAGCATCTGCCCTGGAGGGCTGCTTCAAGTCTACACTCCAGGTCAAGCAGAGGAAAAGGTGTTTTCTTTGTCATCCTTGTCACCCCTGACTGCATTTTCAGGGCCGGCAGGTACCTGCTGTATAAGGTGATGTGAATGAGCAAGATGGGCAAGGAAATCCCCGATTCCTGTGCAGCTTGGGAATTAGTCATCAAGCTTAGCTGTGTGCATGCCTGTTAGTAGAAACAGCAGGGCTGCACCTGTGCTGGGTGACTTGAGTGTGCAGAGCATACCCATGGCCTTTTGCACTGAACATCCCTCCTGTCCTGCATGCTCGTATTCCTTTTACATTTCTCACAGTTCCTTTCCATGGAAGTGAAATATGGGAGATGGGGAAGGTGTCCTGCTTTTGACCTGGTTTGGTGTTCAGGACACAGCTGGGGTGTTGTACTCAGACAGAAGCACTCAGAGTGAGTCTCAATTTATTAGTTTAAGCAAAAAAATACTGGCAGAGGAAAATGTGCTTCAAGGCCAGATACAAGTCTAAACATCAGCTAGCCAATATTTTATGAACACTGTTGTGACTTAAGTGGTGAACATCAAGACTGTATCCCTACAGAATCTGCCATTTTAGGTGTGTGTATTTCAGTATTCATTAGTTTTGAGTGCTTAGCTTGAGGCTGCTTTTACAGGTTTGCATGAAGCAAGATGCCAAACCCTGAAGGGAAGCCATGTTACCTTGCTGCAGTAGCTGTGAAGGAGGTGAACCTACTGAAGTCATAATGTCATGGGTCCTCAAGTCTTTGGCTACAAGGGCTGTGTTGGTAGACACATGCACATTTAATATCAACTTTCATTTTGAAAATCTATACTTTTCACTCTATTAATTTAAATCTGTCTCGATTTCGTAGTATTTCGAAGTTTGCGTGCAGAAGTTGTTTGTCTAAACCAAGTTGATTTATGTTTTAGGGCTCACTCCATAGAGCAAATGAAGACCAAGTCTGATCCCACAGCTGTACTGGTGATGCGAAGTGTGCGCTGCGGTAGAATGCTTCAACATTCACACAAGTTTTCAAACATTTAAAGGATTTAGAACTATGTTTAATTTGTCTAAGTGTGTCAAATGACCCAGAACTGGCATTTCGAAAATACTGCTATCAAAATGCATCTTCTATAGCTGAGTTAATGATAATCAGGTTTTTGGTGAGGGACGCTGTGGAAGTTACTGAGCTGTTTCCCAGCTGCCTAATTACTGATTACGCTTGTGCTTCTGTTGTTCTCTGCAGGGCAGAGGATCAGACTTTGCTGTGTGGTCGGGGGCCACGTGAATAGCTGATTTATGAAGTCTGCAAATTCTGCTAGTGAGATGGACTATCCATGGGGCAATAGTAGAAGGAGGGTGCTTTGCAGGTGTATCTCTGCCTTTTTGCAGATAGAAGATTTTGATCTCCTTCTTCACTAGGGCATATGATTTCTACTGAACATATTACCGCAAAGATTTGGGTAGCTTGAAGTGCATCTCACTCTTAAAATCGACTTGTTAAGAATTACCACAGTTTTGAGATGTGAACTAAAATGAATGGTGCTCCATTTTAAACATTTTTGCTGAGCTTCATAATTAAAACTGTTTTGTTGTTCTGCTTCCCTGTTTTCTCCCAGTGCGCAGCAATGAAACCCCAAATTAATTATTTATTTTTACACATTGAAAATGTGTAGGAAGAAAAGTGGTGTTCCAGGATGCCAAATCCAAGCATGGCTGTGAGGGATGGCTGCCGGGAGCAAGGAGATGAGGTGCTAGCTTTTCCTGTCGGTGGAGAAGAAAGGAAAAGCATAGTCCAAGTAGCACTGCTCCTTCAACTGGAGCAGAGCAGGAGTTACTGGGATGGTGCAATGGGGAAATGGTTTGAAGGTGAGGTGGCGAAGGAGGAGAGAAGTGAGGATCTCCCTTTTCCCAGAGAAGAGGGACCAAACAGCTAGGACCTGGAGCAGCAGGGATCTGTCTTGTGGTCTGATGAACCTCTGAAATGCAACAGAGCACGAGGGCCAAGTATCCTGTATTGAAGAAGGGAGTTATGTTGATTTCTAAAAGTGCAGAGAGGATCCCGGGGAAATTGTGTAGGCCCAGGAGACCACAGGATAAATTGGGAACTGTGATTTTGTTGTAGGGAGGGAGCTATCAATTTAAACGTGATGGTTATGGAGAGATGCAGAATTAAAAGGATGAAAGTGGTTTGGACTTGGGACCATTGACACTGGCTGATGAATGAGCGGTAAAGGTTTTTCTTAAAGCATTGCAAAGTGTTTAGAGAATCATTCTCATAACACGCACACTGAACTAGAAGTATTCACATAAGGCTAGAGCTACAAATGTAATAAGAAGTTACGTTCCTTATTACACTTTTTAGACGCCTTCCTGATTTTTTTTTTTGTTGTTTAAATGAGAGGCTGAAATTACTCCAGAGACTGCAGTATGGTTTAAGCAACCCAGGGGTCCATAGAAAACAGAATTGATTTCCATTACAACTTTTACAAACATGGCATGTAATATCACTCTGAATAATAAGACAACTTTTTTTTTTGTTTTTTACTATCGAGTTGGAAGAAAGGGAAATTTCATGTCTGAGCTTTCTCGTGCATTTGTGCAGCTGTCTGCGCCATTTGAAAGAAAACAGAGTTTTCATGTTTGGAAGACATCTATAGGGCAGTATTTACCAGGAAACAAGTATCACTGAGAGTGGATTATTGCTTCTGAGTAGGAAATGTAAGTGCCAGATTTCAGAACTAAAAAGAAGCGAAATTCTCTAGGAAGGTTTTTCTTTCAGAGAGCCATCTCTATCCAGCTCGCGGTGAGCGCTAAGCTTACGTTACAGGGGCAGTATGTAAATATAGCTGCTAAGTTGCTTTCCAGGCATTTGTACCTCTGTAGATTTTCCAGAAGCTATTTCCCCATAACAGTATTAACATTTCTGGTTATGGCACCATCCTGCTTTAAACCTCATTGTTTCATCTGCAGAGTGAAATAGAAAGAGTGCTAAGTGGTGGCACTGTTTTGTTTATGGAGAGTTTTATCTCAGAAGTCTTTGAGTGTGATGTAAGAGCAAAGCAGAATTAGCATAAATATATCAACCCATTGTAGGTTCATCTATGCAAGTTATTAGAAAGTCAGTGCTGGTTGTAGTTTGAGTTTTTTGGTTAGAAATAACACATCAACAGTGAAAAGTAGCTGCCTTTGCCAAAGCTGTTACCTTCCCACTTGATGGAGATTTCCCACATCTATGTAATTCTGCCACTCTTGGTTTTAGGTCACTGTACTTCACATTTTTTCTGACCTTTTGAAGGCTTAAATGTCAGCTTGAACAGATATTACTGTTCAGTTTCACGTTTCAGGGAGGAGCAGAGCTGAAAATCAGCACTTCCATTAGTATTTTGAGTCATAGTAGATCTAAAAGATTATTCCATCTCCTCATGCTTTATCTTGACAGTTAATATTATGTGAAACCAAGTCTGCACCCGTACACATGTTTATCTAAAATTGGTTTCAAAAATGAAATACTGCTGCCATTCCGGACGTGGCTTATCTTACGTCAATTTAAGCCTAGTTTATTTAGGCTTAGCCTCTATTTTTAAACTTAGTAATATAAATATGTGAGGTTTATAATGACAATTATCCAAAGAAGAACTTATTATCAGTTTTGGACGTGCACATTAGTACAACTTAGTGCATAGACCTGTAGCAAGTCATTCTCAGTGAAGCCCTCATTTATAGGCTTTGCAGGGACTGTTAACAAAGCAGCGTCTTCGTAATGGGACCTGCAGCTCTAAAGTGCACCTAGTCATTAGCAGAGCCTGACGTTTTTCCTGTGTGTCCTGTGTTCCTCTGCAGATTTTGTTCTGTGATCTCGTTGAGTCCTATTGAGATCACTTGTTGATTACTTCTGCTGGAATTTATGTGATGTTTATGGTGAATCTTGAGGTAGTGGTAGTTACTTTTTATCATCTGGAAAATAAAATTGACACAGGCCTTTAAATATCAAGGAAAGCAGAGTAAAGGCTGTCAGCCTTCATTATATTTATTCACTATGCATCATCCTACCTCCTGTACAATCCCTTCATCTGCTGTCCCAGAGGGATGAATTAAGAGCATGAGCTTCATGGTAGCTTTGTCGAGCGAAGCTGTCCTTGCCGAAGTCAAGAGCAGAAATTCCACCAATTTCATTTGGGTCGCATTTTCACTGTTGGTTTTCGCTGCTTTGTTGTAGCTTAAATACTGTTAAAATATGTACTGCTCTTCTGTGGATCCTTTTAGGCAAAGACTGACTGAAACTTGGCCAAGGTGTAGGAGCTACGGGGCGACACAGAACGGGGGAGGGAAGCGCGTTGTTTGCTGTCAGTTAGCATCACTCAGTCTGCATTTAGAATCCAGCTTTAGTTATGAGAGAAAAAATAAACTTGAGTATTGTACAATAACATTGTTTTAATAGTAGCACTAGAAATAAATACTTGCCAGAATGGGACCAGTGCATAAATTTCTTTTTAAATTTCAAAACCCTGCATATTTAGAATATATGGAACTGTAATTCCAGAGTTTCTGCATAGTTTATCTCCTCCTACAGTCTTGGCTTTAAATCAAGGAAAGAATATTTTATAGAGGATTTATTTGTAGTTTAACGTTAGTTGTATAGCTATTGCTGCTCTAGGCAGTATTGTGTTCCCCTAAATCGTGCAGATAGTGCGTCTGTTACTTAAATGTGAATATCTGACAAACATATTACAGACCTAAGAGTGATTAGAGCACGATGCCTAGAATGAATGAGTGCTTTGGATCTCTGTCACAAAGGAATCCTGAATCGAAGTGTGTGCCTGAAAATACAACTTTAAAAAAACAAAACCCTTCTACTCCTTTGTAGGTTTTGTGTTCTACTCAGCAGGTATGCAACAGTCGCTGGGTGTTAGACGAGCTCAGTTAGGAAGGACTTTAAGAAAGGTTTTATTAATGTATACACGGTATTAAAATGAACTAGTTTGAATGTGTGCGTAAGTTTTTAGCTTTGTTTTTCTTGAAATAATCTCTTAAGTCCAGCAATTGTTATAAGGAAGAGCAATAATGGAAATCTGGAGTGAATCCTGAAAAACACGATTCAGTCCACAGAATTACACCTACAGAGAAGACATTCGGATGTAAACAGAGTAAAAGGAATGTTTCTTAGGTCCCCAAGTGTATTTTACAAGTTTCCTGGGAGTGGGTGAAGAAAACCTATTTGCCTATTCTGAGTGCAAAACTGGTGCTGGAGTGGTATACAGCAGGAAATTCCGATGCCTGAGCAGTGAATTTCTTTGGAGTTTAAGCCAGAAGCAAGCCGTTTCTGTACCCCTGTTGCTACAATGATGATTTTCACAACTGGAAACTAAGTGGCACAGTTTTGTCTTCCTGAGACTACACTGTACTGTGGCTCCTCAGCCTTTTTCATTAGCGATGACATTAATAAGTAGCAAGGCTCTCCAGTGTCGCTGCTGTGTTTCAGGTGCCTGTGGACAGCAGAGAGGCTTGTAGGAATTGCTCTCACTTTCCCAGCCAGCAGCAGAATTAGGCTGCAGCCATCACCAGCACAGGCAGGAGAAGTTGTTTCATTAGCACTTTATGTTCATCCACCTCTCTTTCATCCCACTTTCTTTTCTAACAGTATCTGGTTAATAGTTTTTAGCTCTCTGAGATCAGACTGCTGAATAAACTTCCCTGTGATATTGAAGTGCAGCACCTTAGTGAAATGGAGCAATTTAAACAACACGCAAAAATATAGTTGATCCTTTTTTGTAGCTGCATGTACCTTAATTTATACCTGCAGCCCCACAGGTACAAAGCCTCCATGTCTGGCCACGTAACTGCCTGGCTGTTACTCCCATGGCTCCCTGTGCCGGCTTGAGTGGACATTTCTGTGCTGGCTCCTCACCAGGTCTTTGCTTTTCTTTCTAGGCATGCCTGAAGCTCATTGCCAGTCACAGCATATTTCCATTGACTTCAGGGCACTTGGCCCTGTATGTGCTTGCAAACAAGCACTCTTGTTCTCTCGGATGAACGTGCATGCATAGTAGGAGGGTTTTCCTCCCCCTTCTTCTTTTTTCCTTTTAAGTGTGGTGTTGAAGCCAACGTGGATGCTTAGCTTCCTAAGCAATGCTTGCTGGCGTTGGCCAGGGCTGTCCTGAGTGAGAAAGTTGTCAAATGCTGGGGAAAGATTTCCAGAAGCAGCCTCGAGTCCGACTCCTCGGTTCCCACAGCTCCAACCCGTAGCGCTGCATGGAGCTGCTTGCCAGGAGGAGAATGGAGTTGGCAGCTGTCCTCTGGGGCAGGACCGCGGTGGCCTTTAATGACAGTGGCCGAGGAGAAAATGGAGAGTTGTGGTCTCGCTTATTCAAGGGATATTGACTCAGTTGGGTGACAGTGTTCAGTGCAAAGAATGGAAGTTTTGGTGGTTTGGGGGTTTTTATTCCTCCTGACAAGACCCCTGCTCCCACATAGGTTTGATTTCTGCGCACGACTATCAAATACACACACCAATGGGGTGTCTTTACAAGCGCTTAGCCATCAAGCTCTGAACTGGCGACGTGGAAAGATGTGACTCGTGTACGGAGAGAAATGGGTGTGTGTAGATGAGTGTTGGAATTGCCTTCAGCACATTTGGAAGTTTGATACTTAATTTCAAAATAGCACCAATAAATATGTGGATTCAAATGAGGAAAGCAAGCTTTTTCTCTTTCAGAAAGACTTAGTTAAAATTCAGGAAGTCAAACTGCTGAGGAGTTAGCACTAGGATTTATAAAACATTGAAAGGGAAGCTTAATTAACATTTCACTACCCTTTCAATTGCACTGAATGTGTGTCTGGTTTATCACCCACCTAAATATGTTAGTTTGTATTTGAAGAATGCTTCTGACAGTGAGCCTTCAGGAGAAAGCTCAGCTTTTTCATATAATCTCATTATAGCATTTATATATTTTATTTGCTTGCTTTGACCTTGGATGATTTAAAGAGACTATTCAATGTATATATCTAATGTATTTCTGGGAATCGGCACTTGAGGTTGCTTTCTTTTTGCTGTTAATGTACCTTTAGCTGGAATTTAAAGGGTTTTGTGGGGTTTTTTGATCCAAACAATATACTGATGGCACACCCTGTATTAGTAAGTTGCATACTGATGAATTAGCACGCGGAGCATGGCAGTACACACGAAAGCAGTTTGTTCCTGGGAGGGATGCTGCACTGCGTTCCTTAGGATGAGTGAAGAAGTAGCAGCTTCTTTTCTTCCTCTCTCTGAAGAACACAGCAATAACAGAAATGGGATATTAAAAAGGGCAGCACAGATTAATGGGGTGGTAATAAAACAAATGAGACCCATTAGCTAAATCACTGCTTGAAAAGTAGATTTTGTGATAAGTGCCCTTCAGTGCCTCGTGAGGGAAAAATTGTTACAGCACTTGTAACATCATCCATGGTGTTGGATTTTAGACTGTTGTGACAATCGTAAGTGATAGGATCTTAAAATAATTAAGGTAAACTTCATATGCACTTAGTGCTTTGTAAAAAAACTTGAATGATTATATCCAAAAGTGAAGACAAGTTCTTTTCTTTCAAACCCAGTCAGAATATTTTTGCGTGCTCCCAAAATCTTCATCAAAAACAAAGCCTTTTTTTGTTGTTTTATTAGGCTTGTGAGGTGATCCCGATAACTTGGAAATCCTTATTTTACTGCTGGAGGAAACCCTTATTTTACCAGTGCTTTGGGGACTACTGTTCAAACAGACTTTGAAGTGGAATAGGTGGCTTTAGCAAGATCTCCTACTTTTTAATTGTTGATTTTATATTAGATTAACGATGAAACGTGTACATTACATTTAAAATGCTGCATGTCTCTGTTTGCTCTCTGCTTTTTAGACCAAATTGTTTTTTTGGAGCATTTAATATAAAAGGAAAATACATGCAACTTCTTAGATTTACGGAGTACGTAAAGAGGCGAAGAACGTTTGTGGTTTAGAGATAAAATGCGTACACAAATCAACTAATCAAAGCCAAAGATACTAGTTTGAAAGTGCTCTTTCATTGATCTTCAGGAGATAGATGTGTCTAAGCCTCCGAATTGACACATCTTGTTTCTCTTTTTCGCTCCAGAAATACATGACTGTATCGTGGAGGGCTTTAATTTTTTTAATTTTTTTTCTTTCCAGTGTAATTCTGTTAAATCAAAGCTTAGACTGTAAGCAACGAGGAACGTATTTCTTGTAAGATGCACAGGGGTGCAGAGCGAGAGAGGGGCACAGGCACCCCAAGCGCCGCCTCTCCTGCGCCGACGCCGGCAGCTGCATCCTGTCCGGTGGTGGGAGAGGAGGGCCAGGAGGCGGCTGTTGCTATCGCTCTGATGTCAGGCGCTTTTGCTAACGTGTGGTTGGTTATTCTGCATTTCAGATCGCTGCCGGTAGTGGAGCACAAAGGGAACGGCGAGACTCCAGCATCTTTCAGCGAGAAGAAAGGAGTCAGCAGAGCAGACTAATACAGACTTGTGTCGGGTGGCCTTGCCCTACAAAGGCTGCCTTTAAAAGAGAAACGCAGTGTTATTTAATGAGCTGTGAGATGAGGCACTGCTGCTAACGCTCAGATCCCAGGATTCATCGACTATTCATTGTGCTTAATGTACATGTTTCTGCACCGTGCATTTAGGAGATCCCAGAGAAGAATCCAAAACGGCTGCGGGGGAAAGACCACCAAACATGCCTACAGAAACACTACCGACAGGTAGCATGGTGAAGCCGGTGAGCCCTGCCGTCACTTTCACATCCGCCGTTCCTCTCCGCATCCTGAACAAAGGACCCGACTATTTTCGCAGGCAGGCGGAGCCTAATCCAAAAAGACTGAGCGCGGTGGAGAGGCTGGAAGCCGACAAGGCGAAATACGTCAAGAGCCAGGAGGTCATCAATGCCAAGCAGGAGCCTGTGAAGCCGGCGGTGCTGGCGAAGCCACCGGTCTGTCCTGCAGCCAAGCGAGCGCTGGGGAGCCCCACCTTGAAAGTCTTCAGCAACAACGCAAAGACCGAGAGCGGCGTCCAGAGAGAAAACCTGAAACTCGAGATTTTGAAGAACATCATCAACAGCTCCGAAGGCTCCAGCACGGGTTCAGGGTATAAGCACGGTCCCCGAAACTGGCCGCCCCACAGAGCTGATTCGACAGAGCTGAACCGACACTCGTTCGCTGAATCTTTGAAGGTTTACCCCACGCAGGGCCGTAGCAGCCCACAGGAGAGCAGCTCCAACGTCAGCAGAAGGCTCCTAGATCAGTCGGCAGAGACCTTCTTGCACGTCTCTCACAGCTCCTCAGACATTAGGAAAGTAACTAGTGCAAAGCCCTTAAAAGCAATACCCTGCAGTAGTTCCGCCCCACCTCTGCCTCCAAAGCCCAAAGTCGCTGCCATTGCCACCCTGAAATCCCCAGAGATTGAGGCAGTCGAGTCTGGATGCGGAGTTAGTAGAAGACCCTCCCTACAGCGATCAAAATCAGACTTAAGCGACAGATACTTTCGTGTCGATGCAGATGTTGAGCGATTCTTTAACTACTGCGGACTGGATCCCGAAGAGCTTGAAAACCTCGGGATGGAAAACTTTGCAAGGGCTAACTCTGATATTATATCCCTCAACTTTCGCAGTGCAAGCATGATTAGCTCAGACTGTGAACAGTCTCAGGACAGCAACAGTGACCTTAGAAACGATGACAGTGCCAATGACCGTGTGCCATACGGCATTTCTGCCATTGAAAGGAATGCCAGAATCATCAAGTGGTTATATAGCATCAAGCAAGCTAGAGAGTCACAGAAAGTGTCCCACGTGTGAGAGAAAATCCAGCGTAGAAAAAGCAAGGACTGTATCTTTGTCTGTGAATATTCAGTTGTGAAGGGTTGTGAAGTCTACTTGAAGTCTTGTACACTTCTCAAATCTCTTTGTGTTGCTTGTTGTGCAATGTTTCCAAGTTGCATGCCTGTCAACATGTGAGCTGACCTGGCTTCCACTTGAACAATAACTAACTACAAAGCCTGGCTGAGCATACACGTTATCTGCCAAAAGTTTAAGACAAGAATCTAATTAGGGCTTCAGTATAATTCAAGTGTTTACATGGAAAGGTTATATGACTTCTCTGGTATTTATGTGGTTCCTTGTGGATTTTATATGTCACTTTTTGTCTTAATACAGATACTGTCAACTGACGTTACTAGCTTCTAAGTTGAAACAGAATCCCTTTGGGGGGAAGAAAAGCAAAATTGGCCAAAATAAGAGGTTTAGGCATACGGTGATAGGCAAAGTAGCCTTATCTCTTGTCGAAAGTGCATTATTGGCACATGTAAAACTGTTTCTAAAAGGCAAAGAATGTTACGTTCTTAAATTATGTATCGCTGTTAAACTATATATCCCTACTTGTAGTAAGGCACTGTTCAGTAAAGGTTTCTTTTTGTAGGTAAGCCTCCTCAATTTTGCAGCAGAAGTAGTCTAGTGAATCTGCTTGACCTCTCATACAATAAATGAGTCTTGCATTTGGGTTGGTATAGCGTTTTAACAATTTTGTGTTACCCTGTTGGAAAAGCTTAAAGAAGGTTGGAGTCAACAGACAGAAATGTTATAAGTGCGGGATTTTGCGGGTTTGGTTTTTACTCAAAGATTCCTGGTCTTAAACTTTTGACGGGAATGATTAGATCCTATAGCTGATATTGAATGCCTATATTAGTCAAAACACATCGTGACTACAAACTCCATGCTGTCTTTTAAATTTTTTTGTAGACCTACCTATTTGAACAGTAATGAACAAAAATGGAAACACACAGCCATATCAATATAACGCCTCCTATTCAGAAGTAAATACACTCAGTAGCTGAACTATATCTGAAAAATTGTGATTATATTGTCTTGCATATGTTATATCTAAGGCTGTGAAAGTTTGTTACAGCTCTAGGAAAGTGTAGAAACATGACGGTATGTAGCTTTTTTCTTTTTCTTTTTTTTTTCTCCTCCTATGATGGTTAGTGCTGCAGGTCAACCTGTTACGAATCTTTTGACAATCTGTGTCTTCCCAGTGGTTTAATTAACTGTCATTTCAACTCACAATGGTGGTGTGGTAGCGGAAAAGTTGAAAGTACAGTGGTCTGCTTCATTATTATTGTATACATGCTTTGGAGTAAATTGCAGCACTACCTTATACTTCATCAGCTAATAGGAAACTTTTTTATTGTGTAAATGCTGTAAGACTTTGTATATACTTCAGTTGTTACGAAATCTTTAAAAGAAAGAGTGTTATGCTAATAAATAGCTCCTGGTGCAGGTATGGTAGGTTTTTTGTTCTTTTTTTTACCCCTCTCGTTCTTAAAACTGTATCAGGAACTCAACTGCAGTGTGTTTTAGTGCTGTAGAAGGTCTTAGTTAAATAATAGTTCCAGTAAAAGATTTCTTTTACTAAAGTGCTTTTCAGAATATAATTTTTTATAAAGTACCTATAGCAGCATGATCTGTCTGAAGAACTAGAAGAGATTTTTCAAGGCTCCTAAAATAGCTTGCTTCTTCCTTACCTAGCAATGTTACTGTTCCTGTTTATAGCATCTGTTCATAATGAATCACCGCAGTCTTCTGAGTTATTCTTCAGTAGTGCTTATTTATATATTTGAATATTAAAGACGTTTTACAAAGTCGGGTTCTATCTTTTCTCTAAGAAGCCTGTAGCCCAACTCCTTACCAGTAGCCACAGTTCATGGAGGTGAGCCTAGAAGTGGGGCCACACAGTTATTTGTTGCCTATGGAATTATCCTACATCAAGTTTTATATAATTGTTTTCCAAACAATTGTTCGGGGGAAGCACACCTTCAGTTTCAGGAGGCTACTCTAAGGTTTTTACAGTTGGCTTCACAACCTAAGACTTAGCAGCATTCCTAGTTCGGTCAAAAAAATGAGGAGCTGTGTGTTTCAGCTACGGGCACATTTGTGACATTTTAAGCTCCATGGTTTTCAGTTGGCATTGACATCACACTGGGTTTTCAAGCATATTTTTCCAATAGTAAGTTCTACTCAGTTCAGTGACTATTTCGCCAAGGAAAATAATGCTTAAGGGATTAAAGCCAAGTGTAATGCAGCTGTACAGCAATGGAATAAAGAAGTTAAAACCGAAATAAAATGCACTGACATTGTTCTCTCTCAAGTGTTTGAAGAATGATGGTAAACATGCTATCTCAACTGTTGTCAGCCAAGAACAGTAATAAAGAATCCTTTATAACTAGAAAATGGATTCGAGCATATGCTGGTATTCTGAACTTGTTTCCCAAGGTTAGGAAGCTGTTGGCTCTTGAGAAATCAAATTCATTTCCTTTTAACGCCACAATGGGTTTAGGCTTGTGAGCTATCTGTAAGAGAGCATTTCCTCACTCGAGATCTTAAGCAGCACCTTTGACGCAGCACAGGCACTGACTCCACTATCCCTGCTTCTTACAATGTGCACGTGAATAAGATTTTACAGGACCCAGACCTTCAGAGTCAACTGAACTTGCAACTCGGGTGTGGTTGCAGTAATAGAAAAGACAAGGTTGCAAAATGTCCACAAGTCTTTCAACAAGCTGGTAACAATTGCCTTCGTTTGTCACTTTATGCAGATACAATTTATTTATTTATAGTCTTGCTGTTACCTGTATGTTTGCATAAAACCCACATGGTTGGTGTCGGATCTGTTTTTGTTTTCAAGTGGGAGTAGCTATTTTGCCTTTGCAGGCATGTCGAGAGGGTCCGTTGTTCATCTCTGCCTTCAGAGATTCCTGAGTGCCGAACGCTGAATTTGTAGAGAGCTGTAACCAACTCAAACACCTCATCAGGGGCCCGTCCTGGTCTTGTTCCTGCTGCCTCCAGCAGCCATTTACTCAGGTGCAAAGCGCACAGTGAATGCAAGCGTCCACAGTTGAACAACAGCTCTTGCTGCAGCAGTAGCTCTTGAGGGAGATGCAAGCCTGTGGCATCCTGTGGAAGCCAGTACTGAGGCCAGCGCTGACAGTCGTGGTCCCAGAAATAAAGAAAAACACAGTATTCTTTCAGTAGTTAGTGTAAATTCGCACTCACAAAAGAAACCACCGCAGAGGTTTATGGTGGTTCTGTTATTTTGACTTGCCGGGGAGAGAAAGGAAGAGGAAAATGGTGTGGCAGAGTATGCTTTGAAATCTACGTACAGCTTTGCGCAGAGATAAACTATTTCTTTCAGTGAAAGAGATGGGCAGCAAAGTAAAACTGCTCTTTTAATCACTACGTATTATGTAGTAACAATGCTGTGGGAAGATGAGGGATACAGGATCTGTGTCACAAATTTACATTCAACAAATACAAGTACTGAAATTTTCTTTTTTGTGAGTTCTCTTTCTGCAAGGGAGAGCGCTGTGCGGTAAGCATGTGCACCATCTGAGCGACCGAGGGCTTTTGAAGGGTAAACACAGAACGATGCTGCTTTTGGCAGAAACTCAAAAATCAAAAGACACGCTCAGACAACAGAGCCAATCAGTTTTGCTGACTTACCTCTTTTTACGGCAGTTTATCCATCCATGGAGGCCATACGCATTTGATTCCGGTCATTCAATGAAAAACAAAGTGCTTAATGGAGCTCTGCAGTACAGAGCTGAATAATTTCACTCCGTGGGAGAACAGGAAAGGAGCTAAACCTTAAAAACAGTCTTCCCAATACCTATTGATTATGGGATGATAACATTTAGTACGTTATATTCAGAGCTCACTTCTTCATAAGAAACTTTTTATTAATCAGAGTAATCAATAAATCTGGGAGGTGCCTGTCTTCCAAGGCTATAAAACTCATGTTTTATGTGATTAATGGTGCCACACCAATAGCTGAGCACATTAGGCTTAGAATATAAGAGCATCTGGAGCTTTGTTCCCGTGAACAGTAAGGGTCCGTTGCCTATTTTGGCAATTAATATAAATGCAGATGTAGTGTACGGTCCCTTTGTGCTGTACGAGAGAATAGATTGGTCAAGGTGCTTTGTCCTGAATTGTAATATAACTCTATATTAAAATCCTTGTTACCCAGGCTTAGATGTTCACTGATATTCTGAGTTCATCCGATGTTCCTTGCCGTCAGTAGAAAGATTACAATAATCTGCCCTTTAAAATATATCACCTATAGCTTAATGGGAAAGGCAATTAAAATTATCTGTTCAGTGTAAGAGCTTTTATCTCCTGATGATGGCATCTCTTAAGTGAAGCTCTAAATAAGCAAATTTCAGTCAGGAGTATCAACCCATGAACACCTTTTATTTTTCTCCCTGGAAGCCCAAGTGGTGATCAATAGCTTTGTCCTAGCGTTTGTTACAGTCGGTATGTTGCCAAAATACTCGAATGTTGTCCATTTGAGGCACCGTGCAGTCGGGTGGAGGCACATGCACCACACCATCTGTCTTGCCCTGGTACGTATGAACAGCCTTCGAGCATATTTTATATTTGATCACTTAAGAATTTGGTTGTGGCTGCCCATCAAAGCTCAGTAATAATAAGTGGTAACTTTTTTTTTTAGTTTTCATGCAAAACAATCAATTATATAACAAAAACTGTAGTCTCTTAAATGTCATTCTTCTAAATTTAAAGTGGTTTTCATGATGGTCTTATGACAGGAGTAAGAGAGTGCTAGTATCTGTGCTATTATTTTTTCTTGCTTTTGGCACTACAAGTCTTCTCCACCTTCTCAGTGTCTTGCCTTTTCTGAGTTTTCCCAGCTTCTATTCTTCCTTTCTGCTTGTTCCTTTCCTGTCTTGTCTGACGCTTTTGTCTTCTCTTCTTTGACACGTATGACCAAGCTTGTCATCTTCTCCTTGCTTAGCCTCTTCTAAGGAGCCTCATTCTTCTGTTAATGCCCCTGAATCCCAAAGCAACTTTCTCAAGACTTGTCCTGTCTTTTACAACCCTCATATTTGTGGCAGCCTGTTTCCAAGAGAGTAACTCTGTGGCTGCAGTTGAGCTGCCGTGTCCTGAACAGATAGCGGTCTATTTAATTGGATTATTTTTTTAATTTTCCAGTGTGCCATACTATTTGCAGGCAAGCTAAAACAGCAAGAGGTGGTTCTTCAGGAAGAAGTAGTGATTGAAAACGTTAATGAAGAGCAGAATGCCAAACAGGTCTGTCCTCACCTGGCTATTGCGGGAGACTGCCGGGTGTGGTAAGAGAAGAGCAGGTTTGGAAGCTAAAATCCCCAGGCTGCCATCTCGTGCAGCCCAGGGGCGGAGGGTCTGACACCTCAACCCCATGTATGGGAAAAGGGTATCCACAGGTTCATCTGGGAGACGGGATAATCAGTGTGTGGAAGCAGAAGGCACTTGGTGAAGCATGGTACTGTTTTGGCAAATACCTGTGATTCATATCTTGAAGAAGGGGAAAAAAAAAGAACAGAAATTTGGACAACAGCTGTGTACGCAAATGCTTTCAGACAAGATGCGGAGGTGGGTAGATAGTTTTGCTTTTTAAGAAATGAAGCTTTTAAAAGATCTTTTAATAAATGACCTGCTTTTCAAGTGTATTAATCTTCTATGAAATCAGTCTTGCCGTTCTGAACTGTAGAAGCTTTGCTGCTCTCTGCACGGAGCATTCAGAAGTGTACTGACAGTGATTTGGAGTGGCTTAAGGAGTAGGACAAAAAGGGTGCTTAGCTGAACGTGAACTTTATTTTACGAAAGGTTTGGGGGATGATGGGTTCTTTATTTTAAACAGATTGTGGGGGCAACAGAAAATTAACGTAGTCCTACTTATTAATGTTGGCCTGCAAACAAAACAGGGAAGCACAGGTTCAGTTAATGTGTCTGACTGCATGAAAAATAGAGTATTAGGTTTTGGCAAAGGCTTGATTTTCTTTATCCGTGTTTTGCATATCTTGGAGCATATCAGCTTACACATATCTGGCACAAAACTAACTCATCCCATCTGAAAACACTTTCTGCGAGCTTATGGGTTTGAGTCCATCTGCTGAGTTTTCTTTTGTGTTGAAGGACTCTGAACAAAGAGCTGTCAGTGCTTTCATTTTCCCATGGTTTTCTTTCTAGCATGTTCGACAAATGGGGCCTTTCAAATCCTCTCCTACAGACCGAGTGAAAATAGGAGCTTTATGTTGGTATATGCTCCGTATTCCTATATTCCAACACCTACTGAATTCAGGAGGTAGAAAGCAGGCAAGAAGTCATATTGTAAAATGGTTTTGGTTTTTTGCTATTGTTTCCTAATGAAATGGCAGGGTTGGATTTTTTTTTCCCCCCTCCAAATGCCCTACAGTGAAACAGAGCCAAAGAAGCTAATAAACCCACACAGGTTTTCCCCGCAGTGACATGAGCAAACTCTTAAACAAGTCTTGGTGCTTCATCTGGGAAAACCATGAAAAAACAGATACCCAAATTCTGGCCCCATTGAAGTCAATGGGGATTTTACCACTGATTTTAAGTGGGGCGGGCAGGATTTCACCCACTCTCATAGCTTAATATTTTGCTCTGTTTGGGGGTGGGCTTTTTCCCAATTGTAAGTCTTATGCATTAGTTTTCTACTGCTCCCTCTCCTATTATTCTGTCTCCCCAAGCAGTGCAAGGGGGAAATCGCTCGAGGTACCGTTGGTAGGAGCCCTGGGAGCAGTGAAACCTCGTGCAGGTGTGCAGAGATCCCTCCTTGCTTTCAGACGGACCCACAACGGCATGGCTGGAGCACCCACTGTTTGCAGCAGGATTTGCCTGGGCCATCAGCCTGGCTTGGTTCCAAGGGTAAAAAGCCAGCATTTTCTCTGACCTTATCTTCCTGGCTTGCAGGTGTGTCCTATGGAAGACTGGCATTTTTAGAAGTGCGTGGATCTTATCAGAATGCTGCCTAGTAAAATTAGTCATCCAAAGAGGCTGTTTCAGAGCCTTGATACCTAGCTGATATGGGTGCCAGAGGACGGGGCCCTTATCTAAACCCAACGAAGCAGCTGCAAGGTCACCATCTCATCCTTTGGCGTGGAAGGAGAAACCACCCTGGGTCTAGCTAGGTGTGTTGAAATTCCCCATCTACAGCTCATTCTGCTCACTGGGCCAAGAAATTTGTTCCCGTACTGTATTCCTCTGCAGTGGTACCAGCAGACCCCTGATGAGGACCAACTGGGCTGCCAGACAGTCTCCTAGAAGATGCTGCCCACACGTGCAGCTGCCTGTGTTGCACCTAGGCTATCACCAATTTTTCAATTACTTTTGCTGTGTTTACCCCCAGAAGACTTGTATAACGTTCTGCACTGAAATATCTTAATGAAAAATAATTTTTCTACAAAATGTAGATCTGTGAGATGAGGCAAAGAAGAGGTCTGGTGAAGCAAAACTTAGCAAGGTACTAGTACTGGTATGAGGAGAAACTCAGGACCTACCTGCCCGGCACAGTGTCTCTCCTTACGCGTATGTAGCACAAGTTATAATTTGTTCTCTGAATTTTAATTGACTGCTAATGACCAGCTTATCAAAAAACTGGGAAATAATGAGCCATCATGAATATTCACGTCGTGCCTCAGGGGTGCCACTTTCGCTCATCTCTGAACACCAACGAGGTGTTTCAGGAGCAATCTACGACAGGTGCTATTTTAAAACAAACTCGCCCTACCACAAACCACATTTAAGTAATAAACTGCAAAGAAGTCAGCTGTGATATCAAAATTCTTTATGGGAGGTTATTTATTTCGGAAATGTTCAGCGTGGACCCTGCTCCTTGGAGGTCGCCGTTGATGGGTGCACGCTTCTCCCATGGTTGTCCTACTTCCAGCTCTGCTGTGGAAGAGGGAGTAAGGGGAGCACTTCAGGGCCCTGTCCTGGTGGATCCCCCACCGCAGGCAGGACGCTCCTGCGCTGTTGGGGCTCAGGGACATGAATGGTTTAATACCCAAAGGCAGCTGTGGTGTGGAATTAGAGATTTTTCTAATGGGCTTGTTCCCACGCAAGTACCACGCAGAGCTGATGCTCAGGGAGACGTCGGCTTTTCAGGGGCTGCTGGGTGAACAGATGTGTACTGCTGTGACATTGTGGAATGTGTTGAAAGCGTACAGAAACGGGTTTGCTGAACATGTGTTTCGCTGAATAAAAAATGACATTTCACATGGTTCAAATCATGGCGAAGCGCTTGGATTCTGTAGATACTGGGCTAAAGTCAGCAGTCCGACTAGCTGACTGAAGGAGAGAGCCTGTGTGGCTTAAGGGGCAATGAAGTCCTGCAGCTGCATCAGCCCCTTCTGGGATACAGCCCAACATGCCAGGCGTGGAGAAACTAACTATAAAGCCATGCCACCAGTCAGGCCTAGGCAATTAATTATATTTTTAATTCAGCATTTTTAAGAATCATTTATAGCCTCATATTAATACACAGGAGATCCAATCCATTGGTTTGAGGTGTTTGTGAGTGGTGGTGGTTTGTTTTAATTTTTTAATGTTATTTTAAGTTACAGAAATAGGTCAATATGAAAACCTAGCAGCTATTGACACCCTGCACTTTTTTTCACCATGTCAGATGATAGCAGGTCATGTAGAAAACAACGTGGGATTGTTAGCTGGGTTATGAAGAAGTTGAACTTCTTCAGAAAAAAACTGATTAAAAACAAAGCATACAGAAGCTTTTCCTGACTGACGCTGACTATTGCACGTGTCTTTCCCAACAGCTACAAGTTGTTAGGCTCCAAAAATAAGTCATAGGCTTGCTGTCTCTAGAACCATTAAAGAAAGAAGCAGGAGAAAGAGGATGAATTTTTAGAACGACCTTGATGTAAGCATATCCTGCTCATGTCCTGTCTGGTGTGGGGGGACAGCGAGGGGAGAGACTGCTGCTATAGCACATGGTCTGCAGGAGAACAGAAAGGGAGAACAGAAATGTGATCTGAAAATAACATTAGCTGTGATGGTCCGACGATGAGGTCTTCCTCAGGAACAGTCTGCAGGAGCTGAGCTAGTCACCGAGTTTAAGCAAACCAGCTTTTCAGAGCAGGGATGTGGAACAGTTTCACTGCCCAGTGCTCCCAAAAGATCTGAGTGGCCGTGGCCCCTGGTGCCAGGTTTTTGGGTTTTATTGCCACTCTCACAGTGCATCCCTACAGACTCATTTGTAATGCCTCTCTCATTCCCTTCAGTGGGGAATACCAAGATAAGAATACTGGAGGTCGTTGTACTTCTGGCAGTGAAACACAGCAGAGATAGAGTGATATGAAAGGTCCACCATTATCCTCAGCCAATTCCCTTCAGAAGCCACCGCCTTCGGGGGAAGCACTGGTGCAATAGTGGAGGCGGGAGCTGCATCCTTTAGACTTTTTGGAAGGGGATTACGGGCCTCTTTGAACAAGATGCTAATCCCAGGCTCCCTCAGAGCTTCTCTGAAAACAAATTGCCATTTCTTTCAGTCCTACCCTGCGTGCCACCTCAAACATTTTTGCTGCTGCGAATAAGCAGCATTTCCACAGGGATTTAGTAAGCGTGGGGGCAAACGACGCATTCAGGAGTTCGTTGGCTGAGCTGTGTCTTCACGTGTCCCTTCCCACCGTGCTGGAGGAAGGTACGCTTCTGCAGAGCCATGCTTCTTGCCTCCACGTTTCCTCTGTGCTTCCCCACTGCTATCTCTGCCCCAGACCCTTGTTTTTACATCAGCTACTCAGAAGCCGAAGGTCCTTTCTCCTCGACCTCATCATTCTGATGCTGAGTGGTGGAACCAGAAATCAGAGCTGCAGCTGTTTGCTAGTTTGGCTCATGCTTGAAATTTTTCTGAAAACAGCCTGGCTCTCCACTTTATTTGTGACCAGCCACATAAAACCATTTCATGAAGCATATTGCTAAAATTTTAGTTTTGCTTTTGCTTTTTTTTAGTGTAAACTGAGGCCATTTATCTTGCTTCCTTGATATTTTTAGTCTTTGAGTTTCCTCAGGTTGAAGCATTTATTTCTTTAGGCAATGGTTTCTATGTTCTTTGACAGACAGTCTGTTATTTGTTAACACTGTGGTGCATGTGACTCTACTAAACTATGGGTATGCATGTAGCTAGTCCGTTGGATAAATATGCATTAGTGACCAGGATGAAGGAACAGTAAATACATGGGGAATTTTAGAAATAAATTTTTGAGAAGGAGTTTGGAGCAATTTCAGTCTATCTGAGCACTGCAGCTGTAACGCAGGGTGCCTGCATTTGCAATGCACAGTAAAAATTATCAGAAGATTCTGATTAGTGAAAGGAATGTGTAATGTGTTCCCAGCAGACCATTTTCGCAGAAGAAATAACTGATTTTGAGCCCTGTTTATTTTTCAGAAGTGCATAATAGCACTGACGTTGAGAAAATTTTCGGTGGAACAGTGGAAATAAAAAAAGCCACCTTCAAGTTAGAGGAACTCCAAATAACTTGGTTGAAACACTTCTGCATTATTTCTAGCAAAGGATTTGATTGAGAAGCGAGTCGTGAAAGAGCAGTAAATCTCTTCTTCTAGGGATTTGTGGTTTCTGAGGAACCCAGGGTAGAAGGACCCTGCCGCCGCCTGCAGCCCACTCCCCTGCTGTCCCATCCCAGTGCTCAGGGGTTGCTGCTCACAAGCGGAGTTAGCTTCATCTTTAAAATAAGTAGCACTTTTGTCCCAGTTGCTGCTTTAAGATGGCTGCTGCTTTACCAAGTTCTCTTTGCCCTGGCTTCCCAAGATGACTCCCCTTCAGAAAATGTGAGCAACTGCAGCCGTTGCATGGTTGTCTCTCCCGGTGCTGCTCCGTATGGTTACATCCTGTCATCTTTACGAATATGCGTTTCATTCCATCTTGGCAACCCTTGCACCACGACGAATTGCTTACGTGGCCTGTAAGATCATGCGCTTTGCAAAGCATGAAGATGTTGTGTCACAGTATGATTTCACAGTCGGTGATGGACACTGAAACAGCTGGTAGTCTCTGATGGACCAGTGTGCGTCTGCCATGAAGGAAGTGACTTGTGTCTAAACTGGGTAGCTCCAAAGAGATGCTGGAGAATTCATAGTCGTCAAAATCAACGTGTCCTATGGTCAGGTCGCCTCGGTGGGCAATGTTGTGCTCCGAGGCCCTGCTCTTCTACGCCACAAATGCTGGTGTTTTGTATTCTGTCGGAGCTTTCAAAATTCTTTAGAAACTGATTTTTGAGATCTCAATCTTTTCTGGAGAGGAGTCTTTCCTGAGGCAGGATTGCTTTTGTCAGCACAGCTGCCAGCTGTTGTTCCAGGCTAATCTGTAAGCTCAAGCAGGCTTTTACAGCAGTTACAACCCCTCCTTTTTTCAGTTGTTTCTAAGAAAAATCTGCAAAAACCTAGAGATGTGTTCTCTGTACTAAAATGTAGGAATAGAGACTCTGGAAAATAAATGGGAAAGGTAACTATTTGCCCTCTCCTTTTCTTTGGCTCTCCAGGAGTGCTCATGCCACTAAAAGTCCATCCATGCTCATACCAAATACTGTAGAATATGTACGTGTTTGTCACGTGTAAATAACTGAAAACTCTTAAGTAAAGGGATGCCGCTGAGTTTTCTTTTTACAGAGTAGTTTTGGATTGCAGAACAGCTCGCTGCATGTTGGCAATCACTGAGGGGTAGGATTGGATTGACTGCTTTCTCAAACAAAGTGCCACCTTGAGACACGAATGTGAGCATCGAAACGCTGCGTTTCAGCTTGGCTGTGAGCCCTGGTCAGGGTTTGAACAGGAGACTTCTCTGAGATCCTTGGATGCTGAGTGAAAGGTCTCTGACAATTCGGTATGTGCAGTGAGATAATCTATCAGTCTACCAAAATGCAGCAACATGGCTTTGTGTTGCTGAGGTCCCGGTATTTTTCTGACCGCTTCTGAACAGTAAGAATACTGTAACTTTGCTGTAAAGAGGGCTGCTCTCATACCTTTGCTTTTGAAACTTTATCCATTGTCTCTTTCACTGAATCTATTTTCTTTCGTTGTATTAAAAAGTCATCATATTTCTTTCCTTCAGTAGTTAAATTTCTGGGCTGGTAGCAGGAATTCTTTGCGTGGACTCTGACTTGGAGTCCTTCTCGGTGAGAGGCTATAAAAGCCACCAAGTCATTATTGCTGAGGATGCCCCAGTGATGTAACTGCAACCCTCTGTAGCTGAAAAATATCAGTGACAATTGTCTGCTTATCTAATCCCTGACTTTGAGATATCATCGGATCAAAGCCAACTACTCAGCCAGTGTAGGCTGGTTTTTTTTTCATTTCCTAAAGAAATAACACAACTTGCAGAGCAGAAAATCCCTTGCATCCTTCTGTAAAATCCTGCAGAATGAGACACCCTTAGGGCTGTGAAAGGAGGGAAAAGCAGATAAAGTTCTGACCCGCTGTAGAAGTGAAACTCCTGACATTTCTGCCACCGAGGCTCTGATTTCACCCAAGAATTACAATAAATACCATCTTTAAAAAGTAGTTTGCCTCCTTAAACAGTGCTTTTGCAAAATGCTGTACTATCACCCCAGGTACGAATTTACATTCCTGTAAAGTGAGATGCCATTGTGAAATGCAATTTCCAAACATTAATTCCTCCTGAATGAGTTTCTTTATGTTGTTTTTTGGGTTTTTTTTCTTTTAGATAGACTCATCAATTTTTAGGCC
Source organism: Steatornis caripensis (assembly GCA_013398225.1). Taxonomy (NCBI): domain Eukaryota; kingdom Metazoa; phylum Chordata; class Aves; order Caprimulgiformes; family Steatornithidae; genus Steatornis; species Steatornis caripensis. The sequence continues at coordinate 227,977 of VZSC01017416.1, read as the reverse complement.
GGATCATAGCACTGTAATTGTTTTGTCTGACTTTCTCCATAACACCAATTATAACCAGCCATGAATTTATTCGCCTTGGAATTGCAGACTGTATTTCAATTGAGAAATCCTATTTTGATTTGAACAAAGGCAGCGATGGAGAACCCACATTTACTAAATCATTTCAGTCATTAATAACCCCCTGCTTAGATAAATTGTAATCTCCCTTCCAGTCTGAATTTATCCAGCTTCAAACAGCAGCCCCGAGGTACTGCGGTGCATTTGTTTGCTAGGCTGAAGAGCTCACTACCACAGTTTTGCTCGCTGTGCAGAGACCATGATTATGTCTGCCCTTGACTTTATCTTAGGCAAACTAAACAGCCCTCAGATGAACAGCTTTTCATCCTGCCTTGTCCAGGAAGTCCTAGCAGAACTGACTAGCATAGTCAAGACGAGAAGGCCCGTTATTCACGCATACGCCGTTGATGTAGTGCTCATGACGTTGTCTTGTCTTTGTGCAGTTTTTGCACGTGCTGGAGCAATGGGCAACATGTTGCTCAGAGTGTTAAGGCTAACCTAGATTACGGTGACAGAATGGGGTTGGGGAGCGGTGATGTGAGCAGTTACATCAGGTCACCTGCAGTCAGGGCATGGTGTAGGAGCTCAGGCAAAACTTTGCTTTGCTTTGTCCGAGGCTGTGCACTGAGCACATGTCTCTGTTGAACAGTCCATAATAGGAACCACTTTCTCCTGAATATTTACACCTGACTTACTTAGTACCTAACTGAATATTACTCAAGGCCTCCCTCAAATACATGTGGCCTTGGATTAGTTGGCAGTTAACCTCACTGGACGTCATTCTGCCCACACACCTTGCTGTGTTGGAGCCTGTGGCATTCAGCGGGTTCTTTGATTGCTCTGGAGGAACAAAAATCGTTTTGCTCCATCTTCAGATTTTGTTAATTCTTTTGTCTGTTAAAAAACCAAAATAGTTCTTCAAAGTTCTTAAGCAATCGCCATTCTTAAGCTGGACTATCTATTACTAATAAACTTTTACAAATTTCTCTTTCAATGAGTAATTTTATAAATCCTTGTCAAGTTTTTGTAGGGAACCCTAGTGGTACATCTGTGGAAACTGTCGCATCTGTAACCCTCAACGTTGCCATCACAGATCAATTAAAGGAAGCTATGGTGTTCCTCAGTTTCCATTCACCAAGTGGAATAGTTACTTTCTCCTTACGGCTCCCTTTTCTCTTCAGTTCCCTCAGAAATGGAGCCCTGATGTCACGGTGCCTGGAGGAGCTTTCAGGAAAGGTTCGGTCCCCTCTAGTACACCATAAAGTGTCACATTGCGGAAATATTAACACAGTTGTGTCTTCACTGTCTTTTTGCCATCCCATTTTTAACTTCCTCAGAGGTTCCCTAGGAATATGTTAAGAAAAAAAAAAGTTATTTTCAGCATAAGGGAGACAGAACCTAGTGCTATCTGTGTACAAGTGTCCAGTTACTGTGGATGCCATCATCTCTCAGACAGCCTGACCTCTGCGTGTTGGCTTTTTCCTGCTGAACTTCATTTGAATTGAAAGAGCGAAATTAATTGTTTTGCCTCTTACCTGTCTAGCTCGTATATTGGTCAACAGCTGTTGGCTTCGCCAAGAGCAGCTCTTGCTCTGTTAACCCACAAATTTGCTCTCCAGAGTTCTTCAGCTGTGGACTCACCACAACCCAGCAACTTCTGGGTCTCCTCAGGATTTCTCACCTACTCACAGCACAGAAATAATATTAACATTGTCCACTTAAATCAACAAGATAGCTTTGGGACTGTGCTTACAGCTGTTAAGCCAAAACAGAAATGTTTCTGGAAACCTCCGGAATGTGAGTTTAGAGTGTGAAAAGACTTGAAAATTCACCTGTCACGGGTGCTACTGCAGTTTCAGTGTCATATAGACGTAAATTAATCTTTCTTTTCAATTAGTGGGCTTCCTAATGAAATATCCTGTGATTGGTTTAGGTTTTAAATTTACTACGCTTTAATTCAGCAATTGCTTCACAACTGTAATTACCAGTCTTTCAGGCAACACTTATTAAAAACAAATTAAGCTGTTCCAAACTCTGGTGATTTTATGATCATATAGAT
>VZSC01017416.1:205322-222792 GCA_013398225.1 Steatornis caripensis | reverse complement strand
TTTTTTTTTTTTTTTTTTTTTTTTTTTTTTCTGGCTGCTTATGTTTATCACATTTCCTTGGGCTTTTTCCTCCACGTGGAACTTTAAAGACAACCGACATCTGCACATGTGCCTCTCACTCTGTGCTTCGGATAGGATTTTGGTTAGTAGAGGGTTTGAAACATTCAGTGAATTATACAAAGCAGACTAGTGAAGACTACTTTGAAGCATTTCTATTTCTGCTCTGGCCATTTCTAGAAAAGATTTCCCACTAAACCACTCTGGTACTTCTGTTGTTGCCTGAAACATCTCAGCTGAACTACAGTGCCATGATGGGCTTGAAAAACCAAGAAAAATCCTGACACTGAAAATGCTTGCTGGAGATTGTATCTTTGACAAAATTTCCTTCGTGGTGGTTGAGATTGCTGGCTGCTGTTCTCTGACATTACGTTTTGTATCAATATATGGCATACAGCATGCAATTCACCTGTAGAGGAGCTTTAGAAAACAGTAACTTCTGATACAATCTAGGGCTGAGTTCAAAAGCAAAGCCCAGGAAATTGTGCTACTTCAGGACCGTCAGCTCTTTTTGTCCTTGGACAAGCTGAAGTACTTTATGGGCTGTCATTTCTGTAGTTGTAATGGATTCACAGAGACAAGTTTAAGACAAATAATTTTATTGTTCAAAGAAATACGTATTTTATTGGATTTTATCTTCTTTTCCTCAAGTGGATCCCCTGTTCCCACACGCTCCAGCAACCCGACTCTTGCTATGGTATATTGATAGTTTGAGAATATTTATAAACAGATTAGGAGCCATGCTTTCTTAATATTCATGAACGCAACTCCTTTTTTCTTGCCTTGAGAAACAGATTAAATAAAATAATGGGGTGAATGTTGGACCCGGTTTGAAAAAGAAAAAGACTTTGTAAAATAATTTATCTTAAATGTTATTTTAGCAGGTGGGAGTAGCATACTTATACTGGCCAAAAAATGCTGAGAAAGATCATTAAAGAGAAAAGAAAAAGTCCTCCCTCAAATGTTACCAAAATGTCACATCACATACAAACGCTTTCAAAGAGAAAGACGTCTTCTGTGCTGATGCACCAGTTTCATAATATTGTGACATTTACATTCTAATGATAACTAAACTTTGATCTTTGGGAAATTATAGAGCAAAGAGCCTGATTTGCTGTGATTTTGCCACCTCCCTGAGGGAACTAGATGCAGCCTGCAAACCTCACAGGGGTTATGCAAACAGAAAAGGTGGCCGTAAAATACTGGGAAATAGGCTGTGTGGATTATGTGCGCACAGAGAAGTTATGAGGATTAACCAGACTGAACACTGGGGTTTGGTTAAGGATGGCTATACAAAACCCTTGCTCCACTTAGGCGTAGAGGAAGCTAAAGGCATAAACCTGAACCTATCTATCTTTTCTTGACAGTGGCTCTTCAGAAGTTCGGAGCTGGGCTAAAAGGATAGCTGAGCTTCAGCTTTGCTCCTGATGCTTGTTGAAGAAATAGCATTAACACAGGGAGGAATGCCTGTGAAAACCCTCCTTGGGACTAAATGGCGTAATTCTGGGTACAGCTTAGTAGCGAGTACGGCTGATGCTGTTCTCTGAGCAAGGTGGAGGCTACGGTGTCTACATACTTTTGCAGGGTGTGCTCTCGTGTCCCAATACAAATACCTACTTTAACAATTAATCTCTGGCTTGACGCAAGGTGCAGAAAGTATTTGCATTGCTGGTGAAATACGGGCACTCGGATGCTGTGGCAAGGCAAACCCTCATTGTACAGTGGAGCCATCGTTCGTTCTCTCTCCCCTCAGAGCCTGGAAGAAAACACTTTTCCTTCACAATTTTTTCCTTTCAAAAGCCCAGCAGTTACTGAGTTTTAAGGGATTATTCTATTTGCTTTGGAGCACTGGGAAACTGGCTCCCTTTGGTGTGAGTGCAAGAGAAAAGTGCAAGTGTACCTGAGTTTGTACCCTTGGGTGCTGGATCCTGGCCGGCATGTCCTGTAGCTTGGTGGTATTTTATAGTAAGCAGGTCCCACGCAGTGGGTGGATAGTAAAGAAGGGAACAGGCGGTGCACAACAGCATGCAACAAAGACGTCGTTTTGCCTTGATAATCATCTGCTACCATAACCATCCCCAGCAATGTTGTGCTTCTCCAAACTGAAGAAGCCTTTAGGTACATTAAAGGTCCCCCAGAGACAGTTACCTTCTGCCCCACAGTAAAGTTCATCAGCTGCACTTCAAAGTGCAATGTGGAACAGAATCAGTTAACCGTTAAGAAGTAAAATCAGAGCAAAATTTAATAAATTCATCTACTCCCTCCTGGCTGGAAGTTTTGCTGAAAGAAAGAATCTTCTTAGTGCCAGAGTGCTTGAGATGGTAGTCCCTGGTGCGGCTATTCAGACCCTGATTACCAGTGATGTATATTCTGTGTACTCCCGTAATTCAATGATACTACTGATATGCATCTTTCTGCTGGAACTGATGTGTAGAAAAGTACCTGCAATGAGAGAAATTCGGTTTTTGCTAGTAGAATTCTTGCATAAGCTCTTCATATGATAGTTCTACACTTCAAGTAATATAATACTACATTGCACAAAGGAATGCTATTCTCACATCTGAATCTGAAAGATGCTTTTTGTGATCGGCATGCGGTCTTTAATTAAGGGTTAGATGGCAGTGTTCTCATATGCAGGGAAATTTCTGTAAAATGAAATACAAACTTTACAAACTGTTCTTGGTTTCCTGTGTTACTAATACTCAGTTAATTAATCTTTTATATTTAATTACAATAGATTGCAATTAATTATTTCAAACAGATTTAAAATCTAATAGGCATCAGATTGCAGAGCAAATACCCTTCCTTTGTGCACAAAACCACTTCCAGCTTCTCAACCTTTTGTAACGTAAGTGCAGGAAAAAGAATTAAAAATATGTACACAAAGGGAGATACACTAGAACATTTTGTCTATTCATTGGAGCTGGATAGTCAACATGACAAGAAAAATGAAAATGGGATTTAGAGACACCTTTTTTTTTACCTTGCAGGATGAAGAGCTTCCAGGATTTTACTTTAATTACCTTCTTGTTCAGTTTTTCCTTTGTTGTCTGAAATCATCAATGAGACTTTTGTCTTCTGCTTTCTATTGCTATAAATCTCTCGAGTAAAATTGCTGCATTCAAGTAAGAGCAGAACAGAACTGGAGACAAAAGCACGGGAATGTTTAGGCGACAGATTCCATTAAGAAAAGAGAGGAAGAGAAAGAGAAAGAAAGTACATCTGACTGAAGCAAAAATTCTGAATATTTTCATTTCTTTCCCCTGCAGAAACTCTCTGACCTCCTCTGGGAAAGTTTCCTAAATCTGAGAAGACAGCGGGGTAGAAGATGGGCTGAGAGACTGCAGTGCTCTGCCCTGCTACCCCTGCCGAGCTCTGCTCGACACGCCTCTGTCCTCTTCCAATTCCCTTACCCCCTTCTTACTGCTAACCCGGCCCTAAATAAATTTCTAAGCTGTCTTGGGAAGGCAAAGAGCTAAAGGAAAAAGAAACACACAGAGAAAACCTGCTGGCTGGCCCCAGGAATTGGGTATATTCAGGTCGCTGCAGCTCACACAACGTGCCAGCTGAAATGAAGCAGCAGCATTAGCACTTTGCCTCCCTTAGTATTCCCAAAGAAGCTCAGGGTAGATGGGTCCTTCTCTCCCAAAAAGTTATTTGAGAGAGGAAGGCAGAGAATACGGTGCCTTATTCCTAGACAAACAATACCGAAGTTGCTGTGGACGCCATGAGTGCCAGCTGAAACAGGCATGGGTTGCTGCTTAAACCCGGAGAGGTCAGCCTTGAGCACGGGTGGCAAACCTCGCGGGTTGCTGTTAAATGAGGCTGGGTGATCTACTGCAAACCTCGCAAAGCAGAGGTGCCGTGGCAGAGCTGTGAACCTGCTTGAAAGACTTCACACCGAACCCAGCACCCTGCTGTGAAAAGTTTCAGTTCTAAAGAAATCACAGTGCTTTGCCAGTCAAAAGTGCTCACAGAAAGCATCTGATCAGCCAGAGAAAACAGGATGTTTGTTAAGAGAGAACTTGTTAGTCAGCACCTAACACAGATATATGGAAAAAATGCAAGGTGAGGTCTTTTCAGTCTCTGGATTATATTTTCAAAAGGTGCTTTTGCTAAGGGCTTAGGGGGAGCAAAATCTGTAGAGTTCCTTCAGCATGTATAAAACCCAAAAATTTAAGACTCCTTGATGTTGTTTAGCGTGAATCCAAGTGGTGCTTCCCTGGTCTTTGCTGTCCTTCTTCGAAGTTTTTAATGGGTTTGACCTCTGTGTCCTTTACTCTTGAACAACTCTAGTGTAGCGAATAACAGGTATTACTCCACTTGTTCTGAGCTCCAGGAGAGGCTTATTTTCACCTGCTGCAGCAATCCTTGCCGTCCCTGTGAGGAGCCCTCGCTGATGTATTGTGCTTAATGGCACAGCACCCAGTGGTGGGTGCAGGATGTGACTCTTGGGCACTCTGTCATTCAGCCAGTGTGCTGTTGGCCCAGGGGAGACACCTTCATCTGGAACACCATCAATTTGGGTTCAAAGTCTAGGTGTAGGACATTTTTTTAAGTGTGTAAAGACATTTATTGTCTCCGTGCTTTACATCTGAAACACAGAGAACCATGTTTCACTTGTAAGAGGCTAGGGTAGTATTAATTTGCTGGGGCATTCAGAAGATGACAGGAGAAGATGACAGTGCTTAGAAGATCTAACGGAGTCTCCCATCTGTATCTGTATAACGTCTAAGAGAATTTCTTTGGGTAGACGTTGCGTTGCGATTTTAAGTGAAGGTAGACAACGGTGTGTCTCTGCAAGCTTAGGAGAACAGGTCTCACTCTGCAAGGTTTAAGTAGGTCTTTCAAGTGAGCTCAGGAGGAAAGCTTTCCCCTTGCTTACTTGTTGTCTGTCTCTGGGTGGCTTAAAGGCATCACAAAATACTTTTACCCAGAAAAAAATGCCTCTGCAGGAGACAAGATTTAAAAAGGTCAATTCTTGTCACAGGGCTACAATCAAATTTTGAGTTGAAATTTAATAGCGTCTGACTTAGCCCAATATGGCTTATAAAGTGAAAGCCTGACAGACAAAATAGCTACCTGTTTCTCTATCTGTCTGTCTATCTGGTAGTTATTCTATTTTATGGCCTAATCAAGAGAGGAAACAATAAATACACAAGTGTCTGCGAACTACTTTCCCAGGAAAAGTCAGTGGAAGCCGAGAGTCCCGCTCCTCTCATTAAGGCTAGCAATCTTTGTAATTGACAGCCTTCTCCCTTTCTATACACGGCTCCAGGATCCAGTGCCCACAGCTGTCCACTCTGCCGACAGCCGCAGGGAGCGGCATGCCCGGATGAGCAGGGATGTCTCTCCCCAGATGTGCCACCTCTGCCCACATACTTGTGTGGCACTGACAGCTGTCACTCTCTCCCCCCGCCATGTGGGAGGGGGGACAGCATTTTAGGAAAGAAAACGCAGTACTAGACATGAAAGATGGAGAATGGCTGGAGCCAGGTCTGCCTCAAACACCTGTATTTCTTGTCAGCAGTTGTGTTGCCTGGGAAGATACAGATCGCCAGACTGCTTTCTGCAAACCACCTCTGCAATGACTTTTGACCCTTGATGTCCATTGCCTGCCAGAAACTCTCGTGAGAAGATGCCAGACATCAAGAATGGGAGAGGAACAGCCACGTCTGGAACCTGGCCAGCTCAACTGTCGTGGTGGTGCGTGCGAAGCCCCAGGAGCCCACCCAGGGACAGGCTGGAGGGGAAAGCTGCCGGCATCACGAGCTGCTTTCCTTCTCCCGCGTGTGGCAATAGCTGGGGCACAACAGTGGGCTGCACTCACGGGAACTACTTCACCACTGAACGGCTGCAGATCATCAATGTTTATCCAGACGGGAAATAAGCCTGTTTTCATTCTGCCATCTGTAATGTCGCTATGTCACTTGCAAGGAAGAGCGACCCCTTCTGAAGCAAAACCAGTGAGCGTGTGAACCCGAAGAGCTATACAATAATTCAGAAGGCTTTGACTTGTGTATTATACCACATCTTCCCTGTAAATGTGTGTTGTTGTAACAGTAGCTCTGGTAACTCTTTTATGTCAATAATCTACTGATAATTCCCTCAATGCGAAGTGTGCACAGGTAAATTGTGCTGATTAGCCCTTCAAGAGGGGCTAATGAAAATCACATTAACACTGTTTAACAAAAAGATAAATACAGAAATCTTTTGGAAGTGGGCAAATATTTGGCATCAGTGATATCTTTCTGTGAACAAACCTTCTTAGAGTGGCTGCTGATGCCACTGTCTATAAAAGCCACGCACGCAGGTGAGGAGTGAAAACTGATGTTGACAAAATGGATGGTGTCAATATTTTGTTTTACAAATGATGAACTTGCTCATACAATATAGTGTAGTAATCATACTTTCAGGATTATCTAGAAAGAATTAAGTCATTTTCAAGGCAATAAATGCAGGCCAGATGACTTGGCAAAGCCACCTAATTTCTAATCCAAAGGCTTCATCAGGTATTTCCATCACTAACACTGTAACTGTAATGCTTCGTGATAACACGATAACACGTGATAACACAACTGTTCCTTTGAAAATCTGTGCAGTTGTCCCTCTTTCTGGATAACTGCAGGCTGATTCTGCAGGATTTTTAGAGTTACTCCAGGGTGAAAATCACTAAGGAAAGTACTCGATGTACCCAGAGATAGCTCTCATGACACCCACAAGGGTACGTCCCACAGGCAGCTTTCCAGCGAGAAGGAATAATTCTAGTCAGAAATGTGTGGAGGCATTGGGCTAGAATGATGGTCAAACAACTTTGAAAAAGATCTACGTTTTGTAACACAAGCTTCTGCAAGATGCAGATGTCCAAACATTTAATTAAACAAAATCTAATGGATTATCAATAACAGCACTGTCTGATTTTTCTAGACAGGACTATAGCCTTCACATGCAATATTAGTTTCTTCTTTCCATAACAAGGGATGGAGTTCTAAAATTGACTACAGCACCTGTTGGTCTGCGTAAGTGGTCTTCATTGCTTAAGCTGTTCTTCTCCAAGGTCAGAAGGAAATCACCTTCTCTACACCTGCAGTATTTCACTGTTGGCATAGAGCATTGGCTACNAATGCGAAGTGTGCACAGGTAAATTGTGCTGATTAGCCCTTCAAGAGGGGCTAATGAAAATCACATTAACACTGTTTAACAAAAAGATAAATACAGAAATCTTTTGGAAGTGGGCAAATATTTGGCATCAGTGATATCTTTCTGTGAACAAACCTTCTTAGAGTGGCTGCTGATGCCACTGTCTATAAAAGCCACGCACGCAGGTGAGGAGTGAAAACTGATGTTGACAAAATGGATGGTGTCAATATTTTGTTTTACAAATGATGAACTTGCTCATACAATATAGTGTAGTAATCATACTTTCAGGATTATCTAGAAAGAATTAAGTCATTTTCAAGGCAATAAATGCAGGCCAGATGACTTGGCAAAGCCACCTAATTTCTAATCCAAAGGCTTCATCAGGTATTTCCATCACTAACACTGTAACTGTAATGCTTCGTGATAACACGATAACACGTGATAACACAACTGTTCCTTTGAAAATCTGTGCAGTTGTCCCTCTTTCTGGATAACTGCAGGCTGATTCTGCAGGATTTTTAGAGTTACTCCAGGGTGAAAATCACTAAGGAAAGTACTCGATGTACCCAGAGATAGCTCTCATGACACCCACAAGGGTACGTCCCACAGGCAGCTTTCCAGCGAGAAGGAATAATTCTAGTCAGAAATGTGTGGAGGCATTGGGCTAGAATGATGGTCAAACAACTTTGAAAAAGATCTACGTTTTGTAACACAAGCTTCTGCAAGATGCAGATGTCCAAACATTTAATTAAACAAAATCTAATGGATTATCAATAACAGCACTGTCTGATTTTTCTAGACAGGACTATAGCCTTCACATGCAATATTAGTTTCTTCTTTCCATAACAAGGGATGGAGTTCTAAAATTGACTACAGCACCTGTTGGTCTGCGTAAGTGGTCTTCATTGCTTAAGCTGTTCTTCTCCAAGGTCAGAAGGAAATCACCTTCTCTACACCTGCAGTATTTCACTGTTGGCATAGAGCATTGGCTACGGGTAGGTTTTGTCACTTCCCTCAGACACATGAATCACGATCATTACTAAATGCAGCAGTCCTCATTGGAGGGCAGAGGGATGGGACAGGAAACCTGCCTGATTCAGTATAGCAAATCCTCTGTTTAAGTTGGGAATCCTCCAAATTCCCATCATCTGTGTCTCAATACCATTCCTGCATATTCTCAGATGAGGGAAAACATACTCCATCTTTACATGTCTAGCTAAGAAGAATTGGTTTCAGTCACCAGAGAGCTCAAATTGCCAACGCAGATAGTAACTTCAATTGCAATTTGAATGTTGGACTCAGAAAAGAGGATTCAAAACAGCAGCTTTTTATCTACTGTCTTGGGATGCTGTAGGAGGGCGGCAGAAACCAAACAGCTGGAGTATGTGGTTTTTCTCTGCACTTGAAAATCCTTTTATTGAAGAGGGAGGGAAAAAGTGGAATTTCAAATTCTGCGTATCTGATGAGAGGAAGTGTGTTTGTGCCTAATCTTGAAAGAAATGAGAAACACCCCATCGCTATGGTAAAGGGTTTCTTCTGTACCTCTGCCAAGGTCACTGAATGCATAAATCCAGGGAGAGTACAGACTTTTTTGAAAGAGAGCAGCTCCGCTGCTTCCCCACAGCACCTCTCTTAGGACTCAGAAGAGTGAGAGAGTTTTCTTGCCATTACAAAACCATTAAATAGAACTGAAAATGGTTTTCATACATTTGGCAGTTCAAGGTCTCACCAAAATATAAAGGACCTAGCAATCAATACCTGACAGGTTGCTGCGGACAATGAGTCAGTATGTCCATGCTCCTTTCCCAAGATCCTAGGTCTCCTTGCTTCAGAGATCCCACTGTAAGCTTTCTGTGTTGCAGTCTTTCAACAACTGGGCCTGTTGTCAGGCTTTTTGAATTCAGGTCAGTCTGTTCTCTGTTTTTTTCCATTTCTGCTTTACAAGGCAGTGCTATTGAGCAATTCAGAGTGCGTGCATGGGTTAAACACTTCAAAAGCAGTCCTTTCTCCAGCCAGCACCCTTCCCCTGAAGTAACCCATATGATTTCAGAAGTTTTACTGGGATAGAAGAACATCAAGGTGCCCAAGTATAAAAGCTTGGTGAAAAAAAGAGTTCTGTTTCAATGCACCCAGGTTGTCTCCTATGTGCAACTGCGTAAGCGCCTGTTGGTACACATGACTACTTACTACAGACCTCTGAATTCCAGATAGACATTTGGAGCTGAGAGCTATGGTCTCACAGCGCAGTCTCCTAGCATTGTGGTGGGGAGGCTGAGTACCCTGAGCGCTTTAGTTCTGTATACAGAAGTCCTAGCGTTGTTCCACTGGTGGGGTTCTCAAGCTTTCCATGGGAAAAATGAAGGCAAGCCAGTGGAAGGTTATCAGGAGAGTCAGAGGCCTGGAGGGTGCATCTTGTAAGGAATGGTTGGGCTTGTTTAGTCTGATGAAGAGGAGGCTAGGGGGAATCTAATAGCAGCCTACAACTACTCAGAAGACAGTTTCAAAGATGACAGAGTCAAATTCTTGGTAGTGGCAGACCATATGACAAGGGGCGATGGCCACAAACTCTGGCTTGGGAGGTTCAGGACAGTCATTAGAGAAAATGTCTTTACTGAGGTGACAGTGCAGAACCAAAGCACATCGTCCAGCAAGGTTGTAGAATCTCCATCCTTGGAGGTTTTCAATATTTGAATATTTCAGACAAAGCCATTAATAACTTCACACAACGTTGGTGACAAACATGCTTTTAGCAGGAGGTAGAACTACAGACCTCTCCAAATGGTGCCTTCTGACCTACACTTCTATGAATCTGTGGTGGTCTGAAAGCTTCTAGGAGTCCTGCTCTACAGGTAGGCAGGATCACAGGCAGGAGCAGCTTATTTGTCTTTCAGAAAAGGATAAACAATCTCCACTTCTCCTGCCAGGACAGCCATATTTTTTCCTTCCACTTCCTCAGGTTGCACACTGAATGAATTTCTTCTCTGTGAGAACTTTAGAGAGGTCTGAGCTTTGTTCTGACTTGTGATGACAAGCATTTGATACCTGCAGGTTTCCTGTGGGATGGCATTACGAACGGTGGTCAGCCTCAGCGAGTCACTGTCATAGCCGGGCAGGCAGGAAAGAAATGCAGGTAGAGAGCTGAGATCACCAACACAAACCTGTCCTACTCACTGCACTGTTTCAGCAGATGGGCCAGCATTTCGAGTCATTTCCCCTTCCAAATGCCCCAGCTCATGGGGTGAGATGGTTCTTAGCTTCAGTGTACTGTGTTCTGACCAAGAGGGAAGTTGGAGCCCTGATCTCTGTCTCCCCTTTTCTTGCTGCAGAAGCACATAGGGTTATCCCCCAGAATCAGGCCTGCCATTAGAAGTATTTGCAGTAACGTCTGCAAAGTTGCAAGAAAACCTTGCTACTCCCGCACTTTACTTCAAACAAATTAAAAGGCTTGCCTTTGATTTTTTTTTTAACCGCTCAGCAGCAACAGCAGCACAGCCCGAGCATGTAAAACAGCTCCACTGAGCACACCAGCTGAGTCGCTGCTTTTTACCACAAAACCCTCACAGCAGAAGCTGGAGAAATCAATAACACTGTTCAGCTTAGTAAAAGTGCTGAAGCTGTTCAAGGTTCTTATATAGAAACACACCAAGCGCTCATAGCGGGGAAAACAACTCACCTCATTAACGCTTGAAAAAAGCCTTGAAGTTTAATTCGCCAGACACGCTGAAGTGCAACCTCCATGATGAGGGAAAGTGATGGGTGAAGAAATACAGGAAGGAAGTGGAATCGGCGATACCTCCAGAGGGGGAAAAGATTAGCTTTCAGCATTATCGCTGAGCCTTGGAAAATTGTTTATTGTGCTCCGCGTTGCATATCGATTCTGACCACACAGCTTGCACAAATACAGAGATCCTGCACAGAAGTAAAAGAGGAGTTCTTCTTAAACCCTAACACTTAGCGGTCTGAGGGCAGGAGTACCACAGGGTATCTGAATGCCCTCTCCCCTTGCAAGTCAATTATGCTTTCATTATCCTCTGCAGAGGGGATAACAAGGTGCCAAATCCCATGCGAGTAGGGGAGAGTAGGTGCTACTCTCACAGTTTATGCAAGGCAGCTCTCACCCTGCAGCGTTGCCAGTGGCTAGAGTCAAGACTCAGGGTAATAGCCTGTTGCAGTCTTACACACACACACACACACACACACACACACACACACACACACACACACACACACACACACACACACACACACACACACACACACACACACACACACACACACACACACACACACACACACACACACACACACACACACACACACACACACACACACACACACACACACACACACACACACACACACACACACACACACACACACACACACACACACACACACACACACACACACACACACACACACACACACACACACACACACACACACACACACACACACACACACACACACACACACACACACACACACACACACACACACACACACACACACACACACACACACACACACACACACACACACACACACACACACACACACACACACACACACACACACACACACACACACACACACACACACACACACACACACACACACACACACACACACACACACACACACACACACACACACACACACACACACACACACACACACACACACACACACACACACACACACACACACACACACACACACACACACACACACACACACACACACACACACACACACACACACACACACACACACACACACACACACACACACACGTGTACATGTACACGCTTGCATGCATTCTCCATTCTACAAGTCTCTTCTAAGACACTTGCCTGTAAGTATCGGCCAGGCATGCTTCTTCTCCTTTGACAACCCTGTGGAACTCTGCATGTCACAGTGAGTTATTGTCTTATCAGCTCTAACATTTGGAAGACTCGCTGAACTTTTCACCAGGGTAAAAATACTAAAGCATAACGCGAGCCATCCGCTACACATTTCTTCCTTCCAGAGGCAAATTTATGGCAAAGTCTCTCTTTTTATACACAGTTCTTCTGTTTTCTGTCCTCCGTCAAAGCACTCACTCATCTCGCTTTTTCCCTCTTCTCTTTTTTAACTTTAATCTGTGAACAAGCAGAGGCTCCATCCAGGAGTATAAGATTTTCCACGGCAGGTAAGCAGATGTTCTGCATTTGACATCACATTGCAGCACACACTCATCTCTTATCTGCTAGCATCTTGTGATTATAATGACAAGATTCCTATTATTATTACGGTATCTTCTTTATTCAGTTATGCACCTGGTCTGCAGAAACTTGATTGCATTCCACAGGGCATTTGAGCTCTCTGATATTTCAAAGTCTATGATTGCTGTAGCAGCAGTCATGCCCTCCCCCGTGAAAACTTTTAGCATTGAAGAAAGAAGTTGCACCTGTGCAGGAAAACGAGATACACCCTGTCTTAAGAAATTGTGACCAGGTATAGCTGTCCCTGGGGTGAGCTGAAACATCAAGCCTCCTCCCAAGAAGCCACTGGAACGGTATCACAGCACCCCAGGGGCCACTGCTCTGTCTTTCTTCACTTTTCACTTCGCAATTTAGCTGCTAAGATCTGAGGAATATATGCAGTGCATCCCGTATACATACCCAGGCCATAATAATACTGGTTTTACTAGGGTAGAGCTGACATTTTGCATTTGACATTTTCGGTTTGAAACAAAACAATGGTATTTGTCTTCTATGTAGACATCCTAAAACCTTTCAGCTTTCCTACTGTTTGGTGATACTGAATCCATGGTCTGCCAAATACGCTTCTCAGCTGTTGAGAATGAAGCTGTAAACACTAAAGAATAGCCTGATGGAATAATAAGGGTAGAATAAAACAGAAACATCCTCAAACCTCCTCAAGCATCTGGGGCTGAATGACTTTCCTTTACTGGCAATCACTGATAACTTTATTTCCTCTCTGATAATTGCATTGAAAAGAGAAGTCAAAGAGCTGGGTTAAGACCAAGATGTATACAGCAGGACAGGAACAGTGCAAGCATCCCACCTTGTAAATAAATCTTCCTTTAAGGAAAAGGTTTATTTTATCGTCTTTGTTTGGTGCAGCTAACTTAGCAAACGCATAAAACCAAAACGCGCCTGCAGTTACTCATCACATTCTCTTCCATTTAAATCCTTTCTCTACAAAGAAACAAATAAAACCCCCTCCTTGTAGGACACGCAGGTGCACCCAGGAAGATCTCCTGCCTCTCACCTCCAGCATCCCCCCTAGCCTGAAGGGAACACCAAGCATGTCACCTCCGGTTTCGAGGGCCGAGACCTGAAATTCTTTCCAAAGCAGGAAACCTTTATGAAAATTGTCCCACAACTAAGGGAGCCACTTCCTGGCATGAGGTGGGGGGATTCCACTTCCACTGCCTCACTCACTGCTGCATGGGGGTGGTGGTTTACCTCCAGCAGCAGTGTCAGGGTGGGCACAGCTTCAGCTAAGAAGCTCCCATGAGGCTAACATGTTTGCCATAGGATGACAACCCATCATAGGATGCACTTCATCCCATTTTTTTTTATGCTAAACTACTTTTCACATTTCCACGCTAGGTTGGACAAAGCTTTAGAGTCCACACCAGGAGAAGGCAGCCTGGTGAGGCTCACAGGTAGCCAGACCAGCCTCCTGAGCCCTTCCTCTGTTGCCCTACACGAAAACAGGGGGAAAACTGCTTAGCACAAAGTGAACAAAGCAGCGAAGGTATGATTCAAGCCATTATTTTAGTGCCCTCTTCCTGGGCCAAAAGAGGATGTCTGAGATGTAATATGAATCCAGTGATTTATCTTACTTGGGGAAAAAAAGACAACAAAGCAAGGTTCCTCCATCATTAAGTATGTTAAACATGAAAATGTAATGGCTGTTGTTCTCAGAGCATTACCATCACCAGTGAGACCTTAGCAATTCACTTTGTAAAGTCAGCTGTTCTGGAGTAATCATCCTTCACTGTGTATTTTCTCCTTACGCTCTTCTATCCTGCAGAGGGAAGCTTTTATTCTTTTCTGCAATTTTGCTAGCTATTTCTTCAATTTTGCTTTAAAAGCACTCTCAACAGGTTCTACCCTTGCTCTCCACATACTCTCAGTCTCCCTTTTTACAGACAAGGAAAGAAAACTTCCAGTACAAAGGAGGTTTGTTGTTTTGATCTTTTTTTTTTTTAAACGGCAAACCTCTCAATGTATAGGCAAGACATCTGATGGTCCTGTAAGCTTTCAATGCTACTCACAGCTAGCAAGTACTGTGAGTTTTTGCCAATCCACATTTGTGCTGATTGCCTGAACAAAGTTTCTTCTCTATTATTATGCATTTTCCTTTGGAGAATCGTCTCCAGGACGGTCCTGCACTCTGCCTCTGAGCCTCTATACTGTACACCTCCCAATGCATAGTGTACACCTCTTAGAGGCTCAATGCCATTTGTTACTACCACAGCAGCACCACAGGGCTGTGATGAGGCTCCAGACCTACATTGGCTGTCGCTCTTGACATACAGTACCAAGACTGGCTGCAGACTTACGAGATACAACAAGTGGGTAAAACACAGCACACAGCACAGCACAACACTGAAACGACCATCGTTATTTTGCAGGTGCCAATTCTGTCCTCACCAGCAACCCTGCACGCGGGCACAAGGCTTCTGTGAACTCACTCATCCCTGTCTCCGTACTGCCAGCATCATGTAGGTGTCCACAAAATCACATATGCATAAGCACACAGGTTTGCAGAGCATCTCGGGCTTTGGGGTGATGGTTTTCATTAGCTTTCCCAGCAAAGACCATACTACAGTTGTTTGCACCATGGTGAATGTCTAAGGATTAGAAAGTTCTGAGCGAACAGTAGAGATTTCCCTGGAGAGAAGTTTTGCCAGTTGCACAGCACTGGTCATGGACAAAAGCAGAGCATGTATGTTATTTAGACATTTGTCCTTGCTAGTACTTTTTTCAAGGGAGATTTTTAGCTATCAACACACACAATTTTTTTTATGTATTCATAGAATACTATCTATTGATTTTTTTTTTTCTACAGTGAGTCTGTTCTTCTGGTGGAAAGGTTCTCTGTCGTGCCCTTCCTCCCAAGTCAGGGTGGGAAAGCTGGAGGTCCTACTGGTGGTAGAGGAGGTGGCTCTGTCCATACAGTCAGTCCAGGGCTCCTCTGCTGAACCTCCCCAAAATGTGAAACCTCCCCATCTAGAGTGTGTCCTCCACTGACTGCCAGACCGACCCATTTTCCACAGGCTGAGTAATACTTCTCACAAAACAGTGATCTCAGTTGGTATCAAATTAATTTGATTCAGAAACTTTGTAGGAAATTTTGCAGTGCTGTTACGAGACTCAAAACTGTTCTGTAATCAGAGGGGGTCATCACTAAGGTATTTAGGTATTTGTATTTTGTTTGGTATTTTGTTTACATATGTGCCAAATACATGAACATGTACTATGTACATTAGGCTCCCTGGATTGCGTCTGTACTATTTACACAAGAATGTGACCACTGGGCCATCACAAGTTTTCTCTAACAATACTGGAGTATCACTTGTAAGTAAAACTGTAAAGGATTGACTCACGGTACACAACCAAATGGAACTTGCATTGGGGATAACCCAATTAAATAAAACCAAAATGAGCTCGCTCTTTATTCCTCAGTGAAATAAATTTTCATTACAGATCTAACGAACTATTCTACTAAAATAAAAAGATTTAATTGTGGGCAGAAAATCAATACAGTTTATTTGGTGAATAAAATATTCAGCAAAACAAACATCGTCTTTCTAATAATCACTTAAAAACAGGGTATACAGAAATGCTAATAGGAACACCTAAATTAAATGTGCTCGTGACTGTAGTATTTCTACAAGTCGGTATCTCACTAGGGAAGAAAACAACCAAAAATAATAGTATGAAACTAAACTGTGGAAGAGTAGGGAATTTCAGTTTCACCATCATTTGTTTTCCCAGAAAACAGCTCTAAAAATAGAAAAGTTCTGAAAACTGGAAGTGTATTCATTATGAAATGATTTTACATTAACTTGATAAACAATAAAATAATGGTATAAAGATTTTTCTGCCCTTTGAGGGAGGCACTCTTTATTGAGTTTAAAATGATAACAAACCATTGAGAGCCTACTGAGCTAGGTAATGAATGAAACACAGCAATTTAAAAGTTCATTTTTGAGGCTCTATAATAGTTTCCAGAGTTTTTTTACCTTATTCAGGTTTTTATGGTCGTGCAATTGTAGTAATTGAAAGTAGATTATAAAAATGATTCTCTTCCAGACCTTTCAGGGGGAAAAAAAGAGATGGAATCTGAATGATGTTTCATCTGGGAAAATACGGAAATATAATTTTCATATAACATAATGGTTAGAATGCTTGTACCTGCAATCTCATTATTATGGGGAATACGCACAAAATTTAAATTAAATCGGACACGCTCTCCTGGTTGTTTCCCTGTGCCCACAGGCACAGGCAGTGCAGAGAAGGATATATCTGAGATGCGTGTGAGCAGAGAGATGGGTCTTCACCACCACAGGTTCACCAGCAGCATGAAGTATTAGTGCCCCCTTCAGCATCTGCCCCACTCTACGTGACAGGAGAAGCTCTGATGACTTCAAGACCTCTCCCAAGCTATGGCCAGATCTAGCCCGGTCTTCGCAATGGGAATATATGGGGATAGGCATTCGTGTACTAAATGGTGATTAAAGTCTTCTGCTCATGCTGATGACAGAAGGAGAGGAAGTAATAGTTATAATGCAGGGGACTAAAGAGTGCAAATAACAAATTTTACAAGATGGCAAGATGATACCAGAAGGCTAGAGGAAGGCAGGGCAGCTCTGGGAAGCTCCTGTGCAACAGAGCTATTTTTCTTGGTCCTACTGTTGATTGGAGAAAGGTGGCAACACCAGAGGCAGCAGGTGCATCTCTCTTGTTTCCAGCTCTGACTGGAGCCACTGGACTTTGAAGAAAAGGGGGATTCAGAGCCTGAAAGTGTAGATTTGTCAATGTGAGAAGAAAAAAAGGATTTTGACAGAGGAAGTTGAGATACCGTCTCAAGCAAGATGACATGTAGGAAGTGAGAGAAGGCAGACTTAGTATGCTCACAGACACAAGAGGCAAGAATCTGATATTTGCTGGAAAAACAACACAGCCAGGCATATACAGTCCAGGAGGTTCCTGCAGGCATTGGTGATAACTTTTTAACGCAGGTGGTG
>VZSC01017416.1:148861-203279 GCA_013398225.1 Steatornis caripensis | reverse complement strand
CTGGAACAGGCTGCCCAGAGAGGTTGTGGAGTCTCCTTCTCTGGAGATATTCAAAACCCTCCTGGATGCATTCCTGTGCACCCTGCTCTAGGCTAACCTGCTTTAGCAGGGGGGTTGGACTAGATGATCTCTAGAGGTCCCTTCCAACCCCTACCATTCTATGATTCTATGATTCTATGATTCTATGAATTATGTGGAAAAATTGTAATGTGTGGTGTAAATAACACAAAAGCTTGAGAAAAAAGAAACATCCGACTGGTGATAGGTAGCCGCAATGATTAAGTCAGAAGGGCTGAAAGAGAGAGAGCTTGTACTTTGGTGATATAACCCACCTGCAGCAGGACAGCAGCATGTGAGCCTGAAAGGCAAGGATGCTAAAGGTACAACAGCTGCAGGAGAATGGGATGGAAAGGTGGGAAATCAGAAAAAGCACACATTTCTTACGTGAGAATTTTATTAGGTGCTCCAAGCCCTTCTGCTTTTCAGCTGTGCTGGAGAAGGAATTACACGCTGGCATGTCTTGGAAATGCGTAATGGCATTAATGAGAAAATCCCGTGTGTGCTGTGTCCTATGAGCATGCAGGAACCTCATACCAAGCCCAGTATTTTTGCAATCTCTGAAGCAACACAAAGAAAGTATATTAAACAGATTATAATGCTGTGTAAGCATTAACCAAATTTCGTTCATATTCTGTAAATAAAAACCCTGTTATCTGAGCCACAGTGACCTCTGAAATTGAGGAGCCAGGGATATTGGTACACTCAGAGGAAAAAATCTCTGATGCTCGATATGCATGAAAGGACTCTGGCTGCATCAGCATTGTTAGCCGGGATAATGGGCTCTCGTGGCACAACAGAGCAGGGGTCACCTCGCCGAGAGCGGGACGGGGACGGAGTTGCCATCTGCACATTCCCGATTCTCTTCACGATAATCAGCCCATTTTTCAAAACATACTTTGCATGCAAACGCATGTGCTTCGCATTTATATTAGCGACATATGTGGCATTGTTTGAGCCACAAGCTCATTAGCACGTTGATGGGACGTGCCACCTGAACAGAATGAAGCTTGCAGGAGAGACATTAAAAGGTACGTGGAACTGGCTGAGGGCAGAGCAGACGGTGGCAACAATAACACTATATCTAGCACCAGGGAGAGTCATACTTTTTATTTACCATGTATTTTGATTGATGGCTCTAATAACCTCACATTTGAAGGCATACAAAGAACAGCCATGACCTAAAACGTAGCTTTCATCAGAGCTCTGAGGACCAGCCCACAGCTGACTAAATGCAATGACTGTAAGCGCAAACAGAAAGAGTCTGGACTAGGTTTAGATGGATCAAAAAAACAAATAAAGGAAAGAGCAGGAGAAGTAAGACAGATGAATTCTGAAGAAGCACTGACATTTACATGCAACGATAAGGTAGGAGAGGTAATATAAAACAACGCAACTGCTGCTATAGATGATGGTTATTCGAAANTGCTTCGCATTTATATTAGCGACATATGTGGCATTGTTTGAGCCACAAGCTCATTAGCACGTTGATGGGACGTGCCACCTGAACAGAATGAAGCTTGCAGGAGAGACATTAAAAGGTACGTGGAACTGGCTGAGGGCAGAGCAGACGGTGGCAACAATAACACTATATCTAGCACCAGGGAGAGTCATACTTTTTATTTACCATGTATTTTGATTGATGGCTCTAATAACCTCACATTTGAAGGCATACAAAGAACAGCCATGACCTAAAACGTAGCTTTCATCAGAGCTCTGAGGACCAGCCCACAGCTGACTAAATGCAATGACTGTAAGCGCAAACAGAAAGAGTCTGGACTAGGTTTAGATGGATCAAAAAAACAAATAAAGGAAAGAGCAGGAGAAGTAAGACAGATGAATTCTGAAGAAGCACTGACATTTACATGCAACGATAAGGTAGGAGAGGTAATATAAAAAAACGCAACTGCTGCTATAGATGATGATTATTCGAATGTCCAAGAGAACAGACTGCATCTATAGTACTAGCACTTGTGAGTGAAAATCATGAAGGATCAGTACGGATTTTGCTATCCGGGCCNGGTAATATAAAACAACGCAACTGCTGCTATAGATGATGGTTATTCGAAAGTCCAAGAGAACAGACTGCATCTATAGTACTAGCACTTGTGAGTGAAAGTCATGAAGGATCAGTACGGATTTTGCTAACCAGGCTGAAGCTGATCTCAGGCTGAGGCAAGAAGGGAGAAAGAAAAAATTGAACTATATGAGTTACAGAAAAGAAGCAAGTTCAGAGCTTTGATGTGAAGAGAAAGAATAAAAATCAGCAGTTAGCTGTAGTGTATGAGCTGGCAGCTACTTCTGGGCTAAGGAAAATGAAGCTTACCAATCAGTGAATAGCTTGGACTAAACCTGAAGTAAAGTAAACTGCATGGATGATATCCCTAGCGCTATACAGCACTTAATTGCACTAAAAAGTCTGGATATGTAAAGACTCCTCATCTGTGTCTGCATCAGAATAAATAATGTAACCAAAGGGAGAATGATTTCTTGCAGTGACATTCTCTCTATTTGAGGGTCCTCAGCAGGGAGCTGAGGGCGATTTAAGTACTTAGACGCATGCACAAGCCACCAAGAAAGGAGAAAAACAGTGCCAGGACTGATGTTGGTTTCTGCAGCAGCGGCTGCTTTTGTGCTGAAAGCCTGGCTGGATTTCATCTGCATTGTTCAAGCAGAGCATAATAGAGGGGCTTTAAATTAGATATGAAAAGGGGAAAAAGGACTTCTACTCAAACTAACATGACACGACCCGACGTGAGGCAGATCTTTGAGGTAGCTCTGCTTACACCTTTTCCTTCTGGTGAGCACGTGAAAACTGTTTCAATCTCTGCAGCTCTGTTTCGCTGAAAGCCAAGCTAGAGTAAAGTCACTGTTGCCGCCGAGGAAACCCAAATCAGCTGTATCTGAAACAGATTAAAACAAAAAGTCTTGTAAACACATCTTTTTCTCCCCACATCCCCAACCCCCCCGTTCTTCAGGGTAGATCCTTTCCTTCAGTCTTGCTCACAGGCCAGCAACTTTTAGTGGCTTCCTAATTGCGAGAAACTTTACACAGTGCCTCTCCGTGGGAGAACCTCTTTCTTCCCATCACCTTTGAGGTCTGGCTGCATCTCTGCTCTCCCTGCCCTGCTCAGGAGCCTCCAGCCTTGCTGCCATGGCCGGCTCCCCGCTGCAGCATCTGCCCCTGAGCAGCCTGGCTCGGGCTCCGCAAAAATCCTCCCCTTCTGCCTTTTCTTCCTCCCTGATAGGGCTCTGCCTGTCTCAAGTGTAGCAGCTCAGACTCATCTCATAGCAAAATATATAGTACCTATAGCATAAATGGTGAACACACAAGTAAAACCCACCACACTCCCCTGCCACATTAGAATTGATCTGGGAAGTTAAACCAACACAGAAGCGCAGTGCATCATATGGTATAATGTAATAGAGAACAATACATGTAATATAATATAGCACATAAACCAGGGAGTCCACTGAATGCCTCATTCTGAGATCAAAAGTAATTGAAGAACGAGTAAAATTATTCCCCAACTCACGTGTGTGTGGCAATGGGGCAGAACCGGAGGAACAGCATTGCCAGAGAGTGGTGACGGAAGGGTAGCGCTTGTCTTGTGAAGACACTAATCCTGACATTGCTAACAAATGAGAGTAATGCAATGTGGAATAATTAAGGGTGGATATAAACATGGAAAACGGCAGTGAGAACAGATAGCAATCAATACACAAGAGGAAGATTAACACAGAATCATTCAGGATACTGAACCATGGCTCCAACTGAGCTGGTTTCTGAGCTTAGCTAATGCTGAGCTGATAGCTACCTGGTACCTGAACACAATGTCAAAACCAGATTGGGATCAGCCCGTTACTCCTCACCCAGACAAACATGCTGTTCATTACTTCAAGCACACATGTATACATACATAAACACACACAGAGAAGCAAGTTATTTTTATTTACTCAGCTACTTTTTTTCATTTTCCTGCATGTGGTTCTTTTGCATGATGCTAGCATCCCACCTCGGCTGTAATTCCAACTTAATGGCAATCACCACAGGTGTTTGGTGACATTTATGCACCTTTTGCATACATCCAGGTTGCTTTGCAGTTGCATGGATAACTAGATCATCTCACAGTTGCAAGCTGTCTTTGGAAAGGTTGGAGCCCATGAAGTCTGACTGAGTTTGATATTGTTATCATCTCGGCTGTACAGTCAGCATATCACAATATTGCTGAATTTAAGTGCAATATGGAAAAGAAAATGCATCATAATTATCTAGCCATCTTACATCCCACTGTGACTTACTTATTTTTATCTTGCTTTACTCGTGAAATCTTTCAGTTTCATGCTTAGCTCTTTTTCCATAACATTTAATCAAATTTCATTTTATTTTTCGTTTTGTAGGTCTCTTACGGGTGTCTTTGAAACTGAAACTACTTAAGAAACATCTGCAGACAACAGAATGCTGTCAAGTGTGAACAAAGAAATTTCTTCTAAGAGAAGAGAGCGAGCAGAGTGCATTCTCAACAAGTCTGGGAAAGCTTCATCCAAACAAAAGCCGTGTTTATGTCTTCACTGGAGCTTCCAGTGTGATGCAACCTGGCTCTGAAGAGCACTGTAAACCAAGACAGAGCTGATCCAGCCTTTGCAACCAGCATTGCTAATTAAGTTTAGCCCACCTCCAGCTAGTCTGGTTTAGCTATACTGTACTTCAACGATATAGGAACATAAAACAATGATTGCTTACTTATGAAGAAGATATTTTAGCATAAACTGCCTTTTTTTTTCCTTTTTTTAATCTTCCAGATCTCACCAGAGAGCCTCATAAAGGTTATATGGAGATATTTCCCTGTCTCTAGCCTAATTTCATTTCTTTTATGCCTCATCTCAAGTCACTGCGATTGTCTGGTTTCTTTACGGGATAATTAAAGGTTTTATTACCCTAACATACATTCACATATATTCATTCGTCATACCTTAACATACATTCAGAACCCTAACTCTAGTTTAACATATATTTTTAAGTAGTTAATATATAGTATAGACAAGCATGTAGTGCAGGAGAGAAGTCAGACATCAGGAGGGTCTTTGAGGGAAAGAAGTACCCTATCCACATTCCCGTCCTCCCTGTAAGAGTGGCCAAGAGGGGTTAGACCTGAAGAAATTGGTCCCACCAAGTTGCCAGCTCCTTTCTGTGGGTAGAACAGACTTTAACAAAGCGTTGTTAACCTGAAGAATTTAAAAAATATGAGATGAGGCTTCTACATCAGGAGTTTGATCACACAGTTGAATAAAAACTATTATGGGGGAAAGAGCTGGGGGATTTTGTATTTGCAAGTGTGAGGATAAAAAAGTGGCTTTCCCTTCTTTTCTTTATGCAAGATGAGCTTCTCACAAGCCTTATGTCATTAAGAGTTGCATGTCTAAGCAACAAAAAAGAAATACTTTGGGAAGCGCTCGAAGGCTAACACTGCCAGTGTCTGTAAACACCACAAGCATATCTAACCCAGCTCCAAAACTAGTTTCTGTATTGCTGGTTCTCTGGCTGTCACAGCAAAGCAGTCAGCACAGATTAATTGTCAAATGTCTCAATGCAGCCCTGAGTGGGTTATTTTGCAGTAGACTGTGTAAAAGCCCCACTATCACCCATCGCTTCACGTAGCTGGATGCACGCTGGGTGCAGGGCGGCTCCAGGAGCTGCTGTGTAGACCTACCTCGAGGGAGGTGCCTGAGACCATCATCTGTGGTTTCACCGCAAACGTGCTCTCCATTCTTTTTCCTGAGCAGAGATGGGAAGCCTTTACAGTTTAGTTTGCAAACTAAATGTTTCCCTTTATCAGAAACAACAGATACTGGCATGACAGCCTTGTGCTCCTCAGGCTTATTTTTCCTTAGGCAATGGTACCCGAGCTGTTGGTCCCACCAGCATGGCCACAGAAGTAGTCATTATTTATAACAGGAACAAAACCAATAGTAGTTATTACTTACAGGGCATGATCAATGACAGAGGCCTCTGTCACCTTTCAGAACCACTAAAATCACCACCTCTGATTATTTTTCAGAGAAAGAAAATTTGGATCAGTTCAGTAAGAATGGATTGTACAGAGAAATTTTCACACGGAGCATCTCCAGACACCACAAAATCTGCACAGTATTATGCAGAAACAAATGGAAGGATGCCTTATGAACTAAATAAATGCCAATGGATAAAATTAATAGCCCACTGCATTTATTAATAGCCAGTATTTTTGCATTTTTTCCCCTTTCTCTTTGCCTTGTAGCTGTGGGAAATGCCCATCCATACAGACATTCTTAATAAAAACTTCTTCCTTGTCTCTTCTGACATATCTCCTTATGTCTTCTCTCTTGCAATCTCTCCATCCCTGCAGCAAGTTCTTTAAAACAGTTTCTAATTTTATCTTGAGCTGTGAAGTTTTTGAAGATTCTCTGTTTGAAAAAGGCTGCAAGAAAAAATAGGCTGAACTGAATAAATAGTTCTAACATTTTGATGTCTCATGGGTATAAGAGCTGTTCAGAAAGCGGAGGTAAGACAAGGCCCTGAAAAATGACAAGCATATTAAAGCTGCCTTAACATTTTTCTTCCGAAATGCAGGGCTTTAGATCGTGCAACCTCAACCCAGGTCAACTTCATCACAGATGTCTGATGCGGTCCTTGGGATGCAGCAGCCCAAGAAAGAAAAGAAACAGGGAAGGAGGAGATGAGTAAGAGGGATTGGGTCATAAGCTTCTGCTCCATGTAACTGCAGACACACGAACAATGGAAATGTCTACAAAGGAATGTCATAATCGTAGCAACAAGTCACGTCCTGCTTTGTTGTGAAAGCTTTGAGGAAATAGTTTTACTGCTTTTTGCGAGTCTGTCTGCCTTTAGAATAAGAATAATACTTACCTGCATTTACAAAAACACTCTGAAAAGCTCGGATAGAAAGCACTACATGAGTATTACTCAGGGATGTTCCTAAATTTCTCAATAATGTACATTGAATCAGTGCCTAATATTTGCAATGTCTTATGGAAAATAAATTTAAATAGGTAGCATTTCTCAGATGTTTTGCTGAAGTATCTTGGTGGTGGGCTTGCCTTGTGGTTTTTTTGAAATATAGGAGTTCCTCACTTAAAGGTAGTGCTTCACTGATTGCCAGAAAATAATTGGCACGTTGTAACACATTTAACATGGGAAGAACTAAATTGTAGTTTTTATTCAACTTGGCAGGCATTGTACTGAAACTCATATACTCCAAAGGATTCTCTCAAATCCTGCAAACCTATTACGGAAAATTACTCCGCTACTTCTCCAGAAAATCTGATACATCCTTAGACTATTTGGGGATAAGTTTTTCCTTTTCTCGTATCTGAAGCAGTTTTTCCCAAAGTTTGTAGTTGTCTTTGCTTCCAGTGTTTTCCCCAAACACCTTTCAATGTTGTCTGTGGGAGCAGTCACAAAGCAATAGAAACATGCCAAACGTATTGATTACTGAGTAAAATGGTTACCCTGGCAACTAAAAATCCTAGGAAAGCTCTTAAAACTTCCTTCCTTTCTCATGTGACTTCTTTTTATATACTTTTTTTGCTCTGGTGGTTTCAGAAATCATGGATGTCAAATATAAAAGTACTTGCTCTGAATACATAGCAATGGAGAAAAGGTGATTCACGCGTATCTATTCCACCAGGAATATAACTACCCACATTACTGCCTTAGTAATCCATCACTTGCATAATGGGCAGGCAATTTTCGTAATTTTGGGGGGCAGAGTAACCCTCTCCCACCAATTTCTAAATCCATATTCAGATGTGATCTGAGAAAAGAAATTCAAGGACTAGAATTTTCCTGAAGTGCCAAGGCAAGGAAGATGAACACTGTGAAAGAATTATTCATTCATGCAGCAACCAAAAGTTTGCTCTGCTCTTTACAGAGCAAAGGAAATTAATGTCCTCTCTCCGTGGGTGGTTTTGATCGAACTGTGACCAGGTGCGACAGCAGTAGTGACCTAACCAGAGGAGCAGCAGGGACCAGAGCTGGTGGTAGCAAGCTCATGCAGTTACTCTGGCTTATTCTAGGCACAGCCTGACGATGCCAGCGTATTTAAAAGCGTGTGCAATTGAAATTACACATGAAGCTCATTTGGGAGCAACTTTAGGCGACTTGTTTTTCTTGCTTGGTTCAACCCCCAGACACACAAAAGACTGCCTGCTTGCTGCTTAAGTGACCCTTGTGAACAGACTCAGCTTTTCAACCATTTTAATATTTCAGAAGGAATTGCCTTTGCAGGCATTAAGCAGATGTTTGCTGGTCCATTCATTTGTAAGCAGGAACTGTAACTGGACTATGAGGAAAGGGGGAAACATGTAACAATGATTACATTAGGGTTTGGGCTTTTGTTAGCATAAGGGAGTCTAAGCCAGCAATTCAGAAAACAGGGCACTACTGTTCAGGCTTTGATATGCTGATTTTTTTTCTCCCTCGAACAAATGGTGGTAGGGTGGTTTTGTCCCTCTATACTGGCTTTCCAAATAAAAATGGTCTTGAAAAGCCGCAATTACAGAGGTTACAAATAACGTGCAGCAACACAGCTGGCACTGGAACATTTCCAGAACATAATCACCTGTCGCACGCACTAATTCCCGCCATGACGAGGGCCCATTATTTCCAGTGGGGTCCGACAGATCCATTGTTAAAAATGTCGTCTCTTAACGGAGCAAGTGTGGGATTGTCTGAGCCGTAGCCTGCTTTCCTATGTCAGCTTGTGTTAAGAAGATATGTTATTCTTTTGAATGACGGCTTTTTATTTGTCCCAGGCTAGTATTGACAATAGGAGGCTGAAGAAAATGTGATTAAGCTACACAGAACCACAAATTAGCTTGCTATGAAAAGAAATGGCACAAGCAAAACTTTCCAGTAAACATAATCCTAAGGAGAACTGAACAAGGTATAAAGTGTAGGGAGAAAGGTAGTGGTTAATTTTTATAGGTGGAATATTACTTCAATGCAACAAAAGGCAGTTCTCTAACTCCCTTTATTTGAACAGATGTTTGCTTTGTGTTGTCCTTTCTATTCTCAGGGCTTTTCTGTCAGTCTTGAGTTGGAAAGCTCTGCTAATGCCCTTCTAATACAGTCTCCTTTGATTCATTTTTTTTTTCTAATTGGAAAACGCAAAGCGCTCTAGTAAGGCAGCAATGTTTGTCTCACATACAAGAAGTTGGAATAACTGCCACTTCTATAAGCAGCCTTCTGATGAGAAATAAAGAGATGATAGCAGTGAGCACTAACATTTTGACACGTACCAGTCGCGGGACTTAATGGTAAAATCAAATCGACATACCTCGTGGGGAAGGAGTGAGTCCTCAAAAGAAATACGGTTGCGCTTCCCTGTAACTGTCATCACTTTCGTTTGCATGGCACTGATTTGGGGATGTTGGATCAAAACAGTGAAGTCAGTCGTAGGATTACATCCCAGCCTGACCGATTTTGCTGCACAAGTGGGGCAGAGCGCGTTTCCAATTGCTGTCACCGTCATCTGCTGCAGCAACAGAGCCCAGTGCTCCTATTGAGGCCTCCACCCGTCTGCCACAAGGGATCATTGTCCAGTTAAAGTGTGAATATGAAGACTTTGTCATTAAATACTAGAAGTTCATGTCATTAAATACTAGAAGTTCATATGATTTTTCCCATTAGTGCTTGGCAGCAGCCAACTTACTGCACTAAAGCCCATGCATTTTTAACTCTGGCAGATCTGAAGACTGGTGTGCTCCCAAAAGCCGTGTGAGTTTAGCTTCCCTGCAAGGTGGGAACGTCCCCTGATGCCACAGATACCTCATGTCCCAGCAAGCCATGCCAGGTGGCTCTGCCAAAGGCTGAGATCTTCCCAGAGTGCAAGCGGCAACTGCTGCTGATAAAGTGTTCGCTGCCGAAGGTCCTTCCCCATACATTTGGGAAGGGATGATTTCTGGAAGTAGAGCGACTCCCTCAGCCTCTGTTGGACTTCCCAAAGCTTGGGCCGGGCAAGATTTTCATGGAGGTATTCTAGTGCGGCAAGAGCTCATAGCTCCATGTATGAATTCAGGCTGCTTTTTGTGCTTTTATCACTTCCTTTCATTTCCTCTTCTCTACGGATTAATAACAGGCCCATGTGTGGCCATGAGTGGTACCCTTTGAGAGCTGTATCCCATAATGCCACTGGGAATGTGCAGCAGCAGCTAGGACTGCCGTATGTCCCACGGTGCGGTTCTTTAAAAAGAAGCACCCCCAGGACTGTTACGGGGAAGAGATGCTCCTGCCTTTCAAGTGTGCCTGCGTGGGGGTGTGTGCACACGTAGTTGTTGTTCTTATTGCTAACACCTTGGAAATTAACAGCACATCGTACACAGTGATTGCTGAGGCATTAAGCACAGGCTGTGACTTACTGGATGGGAAGTGTGTTGGCGCTACATCGATACCATTGACCCAACAACCTCCTTCTGTGATCCCAGCCCATCTCAGGGAGATGCTGAACCCTGGCTATTCTTTCATTGTTGAGTACTTGCCTTTTAATTTTCGCTGATCTCCTTCTTCCCTTCTCTGTGCCTAGTAATTATCTGTTACTTATTATATGGACAGGACAAATTTCCTTCATTACTCGATACGAGGCCCTTAAGTGGATGCTGCTACTGAAAGGCCTGGGAAGAAGGCAGGCTTGGGAGACGGTGGTTATCGCTGAAGGGCGCAGCTAATTACAGATGCCAATATAGGAGTGTGGAGGGCAGCAAGAGGTGAGGGGAGGGAGCGCTCAAAATGGCATAATCAGCAGATGTGGCTTGTTATCAGCAGTGTTACAGCTAGCAGTATGACTAGCAAAGCCCTAGAGTTTTAGCCTTCCTTTATTACTTCCTAATAAAGTAATATAAAATAAAGTGTTGTCTGTTTTCACGTGAAAAATTCAAAGGATAGCATATTCACTGTTCCATAATTTTTCCTCTCTGATTTTAAGATTGTCGGTTCCACGTGGACAAGTTTACGCATAAACAAGTTAAGCTCTTACCTTGTACAGCCAGAAAGAAACCTAAAGCCTACTGTTTGCTCACAGACTATTTGTAAACTGGGGTCCCAGAGTGACACAAATCCTACCTAGGATGAGGAGAAAGGTTCCTAA
Source organism: Steatornis caripensis (assembly GCA_013398225.1). NCBI lineage: Eukaryota > Metazoa > Chordata > Aves > Caprimulgiformes > Steatornithidae > Steatornis > Steatornis caripensis. Next base: position 192,078 of record VZSC01017416.1, on the reverse strand, counting down.
CCATTTTATTTGCAACTACATCAGGTTTTCTTCCAACTCCGTCAGCTGATCTAACAAAAGATATTGACTCTCCAAATGAATGTTGCCTTCAGTAATACTAAACCACACATCTGAAATTGCCACCCATCTCCAAATGTGGTGCTGACAATTGTTCTATGGCAAACAAAGTCGCTCTTTTGCAAATATGCCAGATGGGACAGTAACAGCGATTTGTACTTTTAGATAACAGCCTAATGGCTAATTGACGTAGGAAACCAGAATTGGGGGTTCTTTCTGGGCTGAGATGGTTCGCGCACACATTGACCAGTTCCCAGTAAATGTCATGATATTGGTGCTGTATGAGAGGTCAGATAGATACAGAGAAAAAGCAAGACACTTCATCCTTCTGTTTAAACTGTGCACTATGCAGAAAATTAATGATATTCATGGAGCTAGAAAGGGAGAGTTCAAAAATCAACAAATGTCCTGTTAAGCTCCACCTGGAGAAGCAGAATAGTCAGATGAGCCTGATGATTGATAGAAACTGGTGCTGCTCCTTCACATTTGGTATAATGTCCTTTAACACAGCTAGGCATGGCTGGTATCTCAACAGGCTCATGCAGGGCTAGATCAGGCATCTCTCACAGCACAACATTGTGCCGCAAACACTTGTCTCGAATTCTGGAGCAGTTGATCCTCCTAGTAATCCTGACCTACCTCAGAAGGTCTCTTTTCTGTTCATGTGTTCATAGGATATATACATGTTGTTTCAGAAAAAACACAGTTTATTATATCTACGGTGTTGGCACATATAGATGAATCCCTGCCTCACCAAGCTTTAGAAATATTGAAGAAGGCAGGGCTTACTGAACAATATTTGCTTTTCACAAGGAAGTATCTAAAGGTTGTTTAATTATTTTATTTTCCATTGTAAATAAAAAGTACAAATTATATATACCCTTAAGGTAAACAAAAAAAATGAAGGAATCTAATGAGATGATTGGCACTTAATTGACTCTTCCTCTAGTCTACTTAATTGAAAGCTCAGACACACAGAGTAGTTTGTATAAAACGTTAACACAGATAATTTCCTGTATTTTGATGAGTTGCAAATTCTTCCAGCAGAAATTACGGGTTAACACAGACTCCATTATCCATTTGGTTTTTCAGTCTTGCAAAGAATTAACGTCCTTGAATATCTTTGTTTAGCAAGACTCAGAGCTTCGACTTTAGCTCTACTCTGATTCACGAACACATGTAAGGCCCTGACTACAAGAGAAGTAGAAGACCTGTATGGCCTTGGATTTGAGTAATTTAAAGCTCTTTGATACATCAGAAGTACAGTTGGGAAATTTTGCACATTACTGGCACTCTACAACTGTACCTCCATACAGTTATGTGCCATCTTTCTAATTTAGAGATGTGGATTTCATTTTAGGCACTTCTTCCTCCAGCTACACAGATTGCTCACACCAGCACTTAAACAACAGCAGTAGCAAAAGGGAGACGAGAGAAACATGCAGAAACATACGCTGTCAACTGCCTGTCTATTCTTGCATGTGAAATGAGTTCCCTCATCTTTGCTATTTATCTATGTTTTCCTTTAATGAAAGGAGTAGGAAATCAAGAAATTAGGAGAGGAACACTTGAAGTGAAGTGGAACAGTAATAAACCCAGCTGGAGTTTCAAAAATTGGGAATGAGACCAAATTCATTAATACCGCCCGACATTTCTGTTGGATGACTAGTGATTTTGAATTCCTCACTTTTCATATCCCAACCCCAGAATTCTCAAGGAGTCTGACAGTGCTCAGCATCAGCACATCTCTTTCATCAGACTTAAACTGGGCACTCAGAATTACTACTTGCTTTTGAGAAGTATTAGTCTTTGTGAATGTGCCCCACAGAAGGTAAACATTTGTCTTTTTATTATCTTTTCCCTTTCTTTTTATGCTTCTATAGTTATTTTGTCACGGGCTGCCAACCCACTACATCGAATGGATTCTGCTTTTGTGGTTTAACATAGGAGTATGCTTTAGGATGGAATAAAATGAAGGATTAGCCCAGTAAAGGTATCTGCAAGTAACTTAATGTATGGAGGAAGTGTAATCCCATGAGTCTTGCCCCACGTTACGGGTGGGTTGCAGCTGGCCCCAAAAATTAGAGCTAGGCCTTGTTTCAGTTGCAGATATGCAAGTGTATCTGTTGTCAGGTTAATTCAGGCTTTAGCAAAATCCATTAAAAATATGTTCTTTGTGCAAAAAATAGCCCGTCTCCTTCTGCCACTTGAATCTGACAGATGTTCAAACCCCCCTGAAGATTAGCTTGTGGAAAGGGAGTACATGTGAGTAAAACCGAAGGTAAAATCCTAGCTTCGTAAAAATAAATGGAGAACATCCAGTTGCCATCCACGGTACCAAGCCATCACACTAAATGGCTTTGTACAGAGCACTTCTCTTTCTAAAAGCAGCCATTATGCATCAAAGCTTCCACGGCAAAGCTAATTTGTAATCCGGTCAGGGTCTGTGTACGGGTGTGTACATTCATATGTCTGCCATGAAAATTTTCTATCAGCCAATCACCACTCCAGACCAGACTGGAAGCTGGCAGAGTAGCTAATTACTCCCACTAAGAGAAATCTGCTAGCTTGATTAGTGCCTGTTTACCACTTCATGTGTAATCTCAGAAAAGGTTTTGCTAGGGATGACTCTCCTGGAACTTTGGTTTTCACTTTTGCTGTGCTGCAAGCGATGCCTCGTTCTTCATTCCCAGGGGCAGTTCCCCGGACTTCCAGATATTGGTAGTGATAGCCGTGAGTATGTAGTAATTAGTATAGTGACTGTGTGGCACCATCCTCTTTCAGAACACTATTCATCTGTAGATCTCAAACTACATTTGGAAGGAGGCATCGCTGTTTAACAGATTAGACATGGATGTTGAGGTTAACACTGAGGCTTCCATCTTAGTTAAAATCTTCCACCAGGGGTAAGTAAGAACTACCTTAGCTAAAAGACGCTGATATTGTCAGCAAACAACCGACACAGTGGCACTGAAGTTAGCAGAAAAACTCACTGATTTTGGTCAGACTGACAAAGTAGGAAAAATGAAGAGGATAACTTCAAGACTGCTAATCTGCTTTTTCCATTTCCACCTTCACCCAAAATGAAGATTTCTGTCACTATGCAGAAATTTACCTTAATCTGTAAGTGCACATTATTAAAAAATTTTAAAATTCTTTAGGAAAATAACAATGTTCAGCATTTGGCTTATAGTTTATATCACAGTTACAGTGCTGATAGTGGTCATGTAATGACTGTTCAGCAATGTTCGTTTTTTCTGTAAAATACCTTTCTACCTAGAGAGGTTACTTACATATGACTGCATGAAGACAGTCATCAAGTCTGTGATTTTGGTGACTCTTGTAGGTCAAGACCTTCTTTTGTTTATGGCATATGTAGCACTGGGGTATGGGTGGGGGAGTCACCCAGACCATAGAAGAGGTCTCTCTTCCATTACAAAGGGGCTGAAGTGAGGTGGTAAAGAATATACCATCCAGTTTGTTTTTCTGAGACCTACCAGCTACTAAGTAGTGTCTTGTCCTTCTAAAATGAAAAAGAAAGAGCAATTACTCTCTTTTGCAGAATTTCAAGTGCACTTTAAACAACAGAAGTGTTTGTCCACCTGCACAAACCCTTTTACAGCAATAATTCATCCTGCCAAGTAGACTGTGTTTGTAGTTCCTTGGCAAAATCAGATTGTGTGAAAATGCATCTCGTCTTTTTTCTTGGGAGCAGTATTCCTCAGCTGTCCCCATGAGATCATTCTGGGGGCAGGAGCAAGTACCAAGCTGAGCCTGCCAAGCCTCTTCTGAGTTATCGTGGCTGGCCAGGGCTCCCACCAGGCCCTGGTGCAATTACGGATAGCCGGAGTACAGTTCACTCTCCCTTCTCGTGGGAAGCAGGCCACCAAGAAGGTCTGGCAGAGGGACAGCTTCTGGGACTCAGAATCCCTCAAATCCCCATAGAAGCAGTGCTAAGGAGTATTGCAGAGCCTGTGTAGTTGGCCCTGGTATACCTTCTTCATTATACCAATGATGCTTTTTTGCAGAGCATTTATATATTAAATGATGTCTTTGCATTTCAGCACTTAAGACTGCCCATAATGAGGGAGGCAAAAGCTTCACCTGGTCTACTGTCTGGTTTCCAGAAGGGACCAGTATCAGTTGGCTTGGAAGGGTACGAGAACAAGGTGAAGGTAGCAATGCTCCTGCTGCGCTTCCTCAGCTTTGCCTCCAGTGATCTCTGGCTCAAGGGCTTTTTGACTCAAAATTGGTATCGTTTATTTGCATATGTGTGTGAATTAACTGGGTCCTGTGCACACAGAGCTCTTGTAGGTGTCAGAGTCCACTGCTGCCACCGTCCCTCTGCCAGCACACAACCCAGTGTGCTCAGCAGCAGCCTGCAGCCTCTTGTCTATATCCTGCTTACTCATAATGCACCGAATCACGAGGTCTGAAGCACGTGTTCAAACAAGCTCTGAGCTATGCTGCTCAGGTCTAGATTTGTAGCCAATTTTTTTTGCTGAACCTGGCTATGTTCCGACTCAGTGCTCTGGTTTGGTCTAAAGCTATGGTTTGTGTCTGAACCTGAGCCCAGAGTCTGCTTGAATAGGATCTGTTGTTCTTGTTTGAGGTTATCTCAGATAGCAGTGCTCCCAAAGGAGTAACTCTGTGCCTTTTGAAGCAGCTCTCCCTCCCAGTGAAGTCTTTCATCCCAAATGACCTCAGAAACAGCCATGTAAAACAGTTCCTTCTAACAGGAAACTCAACTCAGACTGAATATGGGGCTCAATATTTGTGAACTTCGGCTGCTTTTTGCAAAAGTTTGAAATACACAGGTGGAAAACATGCAAACATACAAGAAGCTGGCAAACTCTACCTGACCTCCAAGCACTGGAGGAGGAGAGGGGAAGGAGGAAAAGGCTGGGAGAATACCTGGCCACGGGGTCCAAGAAGCTACCACTGATATAGTGCAAACCTCAGCAAGTCAGGGGAGCAGTTCATGCACATCTCCTGGGAACTAAAACTCATCACTTATATGTCATTAATCCAGAGGTGTTTTACAAACTTTTATCTACGCCTATTGATGAAGGAGAGTACAAATGTGGTGAGTAATGGACAGCAAAGACTGGGGACAGAGCTGAGGCAAGACCCAGAGTCCCTGTGTATGTAGCGTATGTAGCGTACGTGCTGCTGTGCGTGAAGCATTGATGAAAGGAGCTGGGTGCCCGTTTCAGCATTTAGGAGCAAGAGTATTTATCTGTAGTGAGCGAATTATGTGGTAAAGACACTTGAACAAGATCTTTTCTATCAGGAAGTTTGCAGGCCCTCTCACCTTCAGATCTGTCCCCCTTCTCACCTATGTTGACCTGCAGGATTTCTGGAAACAGTTCATCGCCCAATGATATAAGGGTAATTTATTTGCTTAGGTTGGTGTTTAAGTTTAAAAACTAGCTATTCCTATTGTCGTTCCTTACCAGTCTAAACAACTACATAAAAAAACAATTGGTGCTCTGAGGACCACCTATTTGACATTTCATTGTCAACACAGAAATAAGGAATGTTTGACAAAGCCTCAAGGCAAATGATTAAATTCTTTATCTGTCACACCAAGAGGCTTCTCCTCTTGGTAATAAGGCTATATTTGTTGTCCCTCAAGAAGAAGATGAAAAATAAATTCATGACTAGAAGCCATAAAACTTTACTGGTTGCATGGTCTATTTCAGGACAGAAATAGCTCCTTTGGGTTGTGTAATAGATATTCCTTAAGCGTCAGTTGTCATATTTGTCACAGAGATTTCAGAAAATTATGAATTCCTGCACTTACACCAGTAACGTTTCCCTGGGAAACACAAATGCTGACAAAATCTGCAAAAGCAAACACTGTTCACATAATTTTCCTTTTCAGCCTTATACCAGTTTGTCTCTATCGAATCCATTACCTTAGGTTTTTCTATGTCTGAGCAAATTTTTAAAATAATCATTTTGTTGTTTTAAAATTAGCCCCCATCTTGGGGAGACGTTAGAAACCCGTAGTGAAAATGCCCTGGAGACCATGTCGGAATGAGCAGAAAGATGACGAATCACAAGCTGCCATGAAAAAATCAGATTGTGTATCAAAGGCACTACCTTGGTGAAGAAAATGTTATCAACAGAATGAAGCAGTGCAATCACAGTTTGGGAAAAAAAGAAGGAGTATCAATCATAAATCTCTGGAGCTTTTATTCCCCTAGCACAGGTCACATTATCAGAGGTGAATGTGAATAACTTACATTTCTTGTGCGCTATGTAGGATAGGAAACACTAGGATTTGGAACCGGTATTTTATGTTAGAATAATTCATGGGCAGGGAACAAAAACCTGTTGAAGCATATTTAGCTGTGCTAGTAGTAAATAAAGGAACGGGAAAAATTTGAAGACGGACATCAGGGGTGGCAAAAGACCTAAGCAACAAGTGCTGAAGATGCTTTCCACTCGGAGAAAGGATCCTTCCAAAGCAGCGCTGGGTGTGCTCAAAGCTGGCACAGGATTTAGAAATGCTGCTTGATTTTAAGAGAGAAATATGTGACAGTGAGCCAAACTGAGGTTTCTTTCTTCATGTTCTGCCAGAATCATGATTAAAGAAGCCAGAGTATTGTGTTTCTCTGCTTCGGTTGTATTATTAGCCACTCACATTTGTTCATAAAAAAATATGAAATAAAAAGCTAGTTAGGCAGTTCCCTGTTCTTTTGGCTTCTTTGAGTTGTTGTTTGGTTTCAGGAGTCCCCACTAGTGGGTTTTCTCCCAACCGCAGTGCTGAGCTGCAGGCTGAGGCAGTGCATAGAGCAGGTCTTGCCACAGTTTGCCCCTGCAAGCCGACTCCTGCCCGCTGCGCTGGGAGGCACATCTCAGCCTCGCACTGCAACCAAAATCAATCTGCTAGTTTTAACATCATCCCTGGACAACGCTCATTAATACTGCAGAAACAAGCAAACAAATTCTAACAAACCTAGAGAGTATCCAGCAAGGTAAAAAAAAAAAAAAACAAAGAGGGAGAGGGAGCATGAGATGTCGTTGCAGGTCAGACGTGAGGTCAAGTGTAAGAGTGACGTGGAGTATTTGTTGGCAGTAGCAAAGCCTTTGGCTGCCTTGCTGCTGGTTGAAGTCCTAAATCCACTCATCTGTCTTGCAAAAGACAAGGCAACTCTTCCAGAGTCAATCATAACCCATTCATGTTTCCAAAAGAGTCAAAACGTGATATAGAGGGAGTGTTTTCTTGACCAGCTTGTCCTGTTGAATACAATGGCTTATTATTAGTGTTTTGGTTACAGTGTGAATATTGCCTCATGTGACAGGAATGAATAACACCTTCTCTATTTAATTAAGCTGTTCAAGATTGCATTTGTACTTGTTGAAGCCACCGCTCTTCTTTCCTAGGTTATCATGGCTGCACCTCAGCTCAGAGGAAAAGATTGTTAAAAATGGTTGCTTAATTGTGAATTAATCCACCTGCTGGGAGTGCTAACTAAATGTAGTGGCTGGCATCTTTGCTGAGACACCAACCTTGTCATCACCTCCACAGCTGCACCAGCTGGTTGGCTCTGTCCCAGGATTTTGATCTGTGCTGAGATGGCATACAGTATGCGTAAATACTGTATAATGTGTGAAATCTTACCTTGCCTGTAAGATTTCAAAGCAAGTGCACCCCTTCCGCAGCATCAACCTGGCCTCCTGTGATGTATTTTGAAGGTAGACTCTCAGGTCGGTACAAGATGTTGTAACACGTGCCAGAGTTTCCCAGTATTACTCCTTAGCTTCTTTACAGACATGCATGCTGTGGGTTGTGCTCTGGGAATTTGGCTAGCAAACTTTCTAATGGTCTGGACTGTGATGAGAACACCATTACCCAGTGTCTCTGGCAAGTGCTTGTCTCTGATTCTTCATAAACAAACCATGTACTGTTGAACTGGCAACAATGGTGGCCTGTAATATTTTTGTATGTAGATTTTTAAAAAAGTAATTCGCACTTGGGAGTGTTATGCATAGCAAAAACTACTCTTCCGTGCAGGAAGACAAGCTGTAATGAACTGCATGTATGTAACCAATCTCTTCCAGGGAGAGGCTGTGAAGTCTCCATCCTTGGAAATACCCAAAACCCAACTCAACACAGCCTTGGGCACCTGCTCTAGCTGGTCGTGCTTTGAGCAGAGGGGTTGGACTAGGCAAACTCCAGAGATCCTGCCCAACCTCAACTACTCTGTGAGAATACAAACACATACTAAAAACCCAAGAGTGTGTTATATTCCTAGAATATATTATATCACAGGGTTAAAGAACTTACGCATTTTTTTGTTGTACAGGAAAATATAAACTATTCAACGAAGAGCAGAGAGACTGAAAAGATACCCACGTTTTAAGAAACCCTTTCAATAGCAAGGACAGCCTCTTTCAAAGGCGTAACAGCCCGGTCTTCATTAGCTCGTGCTTTGACCTGACATAACTTCACTGCTTTGTGAATTTATTCGTTCTCCTCCATACACCTGCAGTGTGCACTGCATACTCTGTCTTCTTTTTATTTCATCTGTAATCAAAATTATAGCATGTAAAAATGTACACGTGTGAATGATGAGCACACGTTTGTTCGTACTCATAGACGTGACAGATTTTCAGCAATGGCGGGAACTCAGCAGACCACCTCCCCAGCTAGAGACAGCTCGGTCGGGTGATGTATCACCGTGCACATCTACTTCTTCTATAGGACATCTCAAAAGCAGCCCACGCTACTCTGTGTGGTCTCTCCAGCTTTATTCAAGGGAGCTGGCACACTGGCTTCCTCCACCCGGTATTTGTTTTTTTTCTTGCAAGTCCTGACAAAATCACCCCTTGAAGTGGTGCAGCTCTGGGCAGCTTTTAAACTTCGAGTGATATAATAGATTTGCAGATGTTTGTACACTACCAGCTCCCAGCTCAGGCCCTGGAAATCATGCCTAAAACCTTTGTAATCAGTGATAAGAGCATTTCAATTTAAACAGCATATCTTATAAACCACATTATTATGTGTCACTGGAGACATAATAGTTTTGTCCCTCCATTTTGTCTCCTGCTTTCTAGCCTTCCTAACGTATATCCCAAAGCTTTGCATTAAACTGAAATAATTTGTTCTTCTTTTGAAAGGGAACTTTCTGATGCATGGCTGATAAAGCCATCAAAACCCCCTGTTATTATGTGCTATAATGGCCCACAGGAGTGTTTGATTAGAGCATTTTCCTTGTCATGCCGACAAGCTACAAGATATTATCTGCCTCAGGAGGCTAAATAGAAGACTTGAGGATGAAAAGGTCTATTGTTATTACATGCATAATCTTGAGCATTAAGACAGCTCTCTGGATGTATGGAGTGAGAAATTATATGTAAATTAATTTTGTTTACCAACACTGCTGTGTTGTAATTATTCTATCCAGCTACACTTGACCTTAGGAATAAACTAGGGAATACTCCAACTGTGATATGATTGGTTTCTTATTTATAACAAATGTTGTCTTCCTTATAATGGGAAGAAGGAGCTGGTGCTGATAATGAGGTGTCTGTGTAGACCTTAAATCAGGAAGCTCAGCAGTGATTTTAAACATTAACACTACATCAAAGCTCCAGGCCTTGACATACGCTAAGACTACTCACCTACCTAAAATGCCTGGGTTGGTAGGACAGTTCTTCCATGTAGGCAAATAGCCCAAGAAAATGAGGTCCACCTGAAACAAAAGAAACTGCTCTTGCTCTCTGCTAAACTTCGTCAGTACCATGTGACGTTATTTGAGGTATTACACTAGATAAAAATAGAAACATTAGACCTGTTTGGTGCTATGTAGAAATACTGCTGAATATACCTGGCTAAGTGCATATAAGGGGAGAAAGATAAAAAGAAGGAAGAATTGTAGGCCTGGGGCACTGGGACTTAAGATGTTGGTCTGCTTCTTCATTGGCTTTTATTGTGGCAACACTGATGTAATTGCCATCGATCTTTGCCAATAAGCAAAGCTATGTTTAAATATATATTTATCATGCCTGATAGATCTATCACTTTAAGAAAATGCTGCTTTTCTTGGTGGTAGGACAGTTGTTATGGTGACTCCTCTTCTTCCCTCATTTAACACAGGAAGCAGAGCACTAAAATACAAATAGTTCCATTTACAGAATGTGTAAGAAACCCACTCTGAAGCTGTAACTCAAGACAGAGGTGTTTGGGAATATTTAACAACATGTTTATTTTATATTATTTGACTTTTCATTCTGGAACTTAAAGTTTTGTGGAAAGATGTGTTAATGGGAAATATGTGGAAGGAAATGCATTTTTACATGGCATATACTGTATCATTTGTTCATACATGATATTTGTACAGCACTGCAGACACTGAATTCACAAATACTTTTTGCAGATTAGGTACCTACTGAGTAAAGGTTACATAGGGTTGTTTGGAAGACCTCATTAGGAAGTGAGCTGGATTTTTTTTTTTTCTCCGTGATGATTCAGTTTTTAACACCACATTCTGCTTTGTCCTGTGGGTACTAACGATAGTCATAGTGCTATATTAAACAACAATTCTGTAATTTCTTGATGATGCTTGCCCATGTATTTCACAGGCTTTAAGCAGCAGGAGCACCCAACGTGATTCTTTCAGTTTTCCACCTAGATCAGAGTTGTTTCTAAAGCTGCATTAGAGATTAAGATCTCCATAATCATATAAATTACTTAACATTTTGTGCTAGCTTACAATTTTGAACAAATTTACCCCAACTCACCTGATAAGTGTTGTATTTCTACTGAGGAAATTAAATGTGCATGTCAAACCCAGACTGAGGTTATGCCCACAGGCATTGCAGACTTGATTTTGCAGAAGTCCACTTTATCTACAAGAATTCGAGGATGGCCTATATAGGTCAAAGCTTCTAGGTGGACATCAAGGATAGGTAGCTCTGCAGAGTGCTTGATCCCTACCCAGTGGAGATAATGAATGTGTCTTCATGGGTGCTAAAGAAGAATTTGCACCTCCATGGAGCAGGTGTGAAGGAAGAAGAACTTGGGCTGAACCGGTCATTATCAGGAAGGAACAGCAGGAGCTGATGGAGAAGAGGGCTCAGGCACAAAAGCGGAGAGAATCTGGGAAATTATCAACCGCAAATCCTTAGAACAGAAAAAACCCCAAACAAACAAACAAACCAAGAGATAAGAGAAAATATCTTAGGTAGACTACAAGACAGGACACAGCTGGGAATGAGCTTGGAGAAGAACGTAGATTTGCAAATGGGCAAAAGCGAAATCAGTCATAGGAAATACACAATTCAATAATATTTCTTGGGAAGACACTAGAAGGTATCTGTGGTGAAGTGTCGCATTTGAATTACGGTGAGAAGACAATTCCCCCAGAAACAGTATTACCATTTTATCAGCCTCTTACAAGGAAGTAGCAGCATTGCTAAAGTTTTAGTAGGACCGGGCTACCAGTGTAACTTTTCAAAGTGCAATTTATCATCCTTAAGAGCCTTGATTTTCATTAACCTCATCTGCGACCAAAGATTAATTGGTTTCCCAATCTAGGGGCCAGCCGCCATGGAGCACCCCCTTATCAGCAGCAGGCCATTTGCTTAACAAGTGGCTCTCATGGCAGGAAGGATCCATACTTCTTGGGAGTACTTCAGTCTGGGACAGACGCCACGTGCTGAAAGGCTTCAGGTACTCTTAGGAGATGTCAGGATGTGGAAAAAGGACTTTCAGCCAGTCTAGTGGGTTTGTATACCTATCTGCTCAAATGCAGGCTGTCCTTGAGGAGCTTTAGATTTGTCCCACCAAAGACAAATTTGTAAGTGCCCCTGCAAAGTTCCCCCCTGCTGCTGGAGTGCAAACCTCTGCTCCGTGCCTTCACGCAAATACAAGGTGGTTCTCATCCAGCAGTGCTGTGCTTGTACGCTGAAAACGCAGCTCCTGTGAGCCGCACAGCCTTTTCCCTCGTGACTTTGCAGCCCTTACTTTTCATACCCCTACGCTTCCTCTGAAATTCCTGAAAGACACCATCCTCTGGCCACAGACCAGCCACAGAGGGTTTATACCTGGTATTTGAGTAGAGCTACCTGCAGGATTTGGACCACAGAGGGGTACCAAGGTGTCCACAGCGCTGGTGATCTCAGCTCAAGGCACATACTGCTGTGCTGAAGGGGCCAATTTGAGCTGAGTCTCCACACCCTATAATCTTCTGTCACCTCCAGGCAGAGATCCTGCTGCTCCCATCCGCCTTCTTTTTTTACTCCCAGCCTTCTTTTTTTAATCCCAAAGCTGCACCAGCTTAATTAAATGATGTGTTTTGGAAACCAACTTAGAGTGACATCCTCTACATGGTACCCCCAAGCTCAGCCCCAGTGCTGCCCAGAGCAACTCAGCTCAGCCCCATGAGACTGCTGCTTAAACAGGTTTGCAGAGGCCAAGCAGACAGACAGAGCCGAAGTGAGACAGACAACCACCAAGTCAGTCTAATAGGATGCACTTTAGATCGAACTGATGACTGCACAGCTAAGGTTCAAAACGCAACCAGAAAGTACATTGGGGCTTTTTAAGGCTTAAATCAGATGACTGTGGTTTTGCAGGGACTGATTTTATTCTGCCTTTAATAACTTTGAACATACTCTTTGTAAAGCCCCTCAGCCGATGCCTTAACAGTCTGTAGGAGGGAGGTTAAAATTGATTTGCAGTGGAGACCCTCGCAGTGAAATATCTTAAAATTCTTCAGTTAAGGGCATTCAATTCAAACTTTCAAATCCTTCAAATCACGCTATTGTAACTACTACTTTGTAAGCATTTAATTTGCATTCATGAAAATTTGATCTATTAGGGGTGTTGGGAAGTGGGAAAAGAAGACTGTCTTTCTGCCATTTGATGATAAATTGTCAATTTGACTAAAGAAAAAACAGGTGCCTCTGAAACCCAAGGAAATGAATACCTGCAAGGGGCCCATTCCACCTGATCCATTAATTCCCACCCATTGTAGACACAGCAATCTGTGGACTTGCAGGAGGAAAGAAACGAACACATAACCCACCGTGAGATAAGGAATGCCCATTTATTCTTAATATAAATTCCATAAAAAGAAAGTGAACTGCTCTTCTGGTTTTGATGTGACTGAGTACTCTCAGGAAGCTGCAGCAGGGGCTACAGACATGGGCAGAGAAAAGGAGAGTTTAAATCATCTGATTGTAATAAATAATATTATTGTAATAATTGTTGTTAGAACAAAATATTGAAAATGTCTACTATGATTTCAAATAGCTCAACCATTAAAACCCAAACTGGATGGTTTAGAATGTAAACACTACCAGCCACTTAACTGGAATAGGTGAGTATTACAGTGGTATTAACAAAGAGATGATAACGTGTGCAAAGGCAAATTACCTGGAATTAAAAGTGAAATCACCAAAGCAGAAAAAGAGGCAAGTGATGTCTAGAATGAGAAAAACAAGCCCTTTTTAAAGATTTAAAAGAATATAGAAAATTTCCTTCAGTGTTTACTGCAGCGGCCAACAAGGTAAGCATTATTGCAGGATTTACCTGGGCTAAATGTATATGAAAATGAATTCTCACTTTATGCAAGCAAAAAGACAAAATGTTGAAGAGCACATCTGCGACTCACTGCAACATAAAAACATGTCCCAACACATCGCCATACTAGTGATATAGCAAACCAGGAGGAAATGAAATTCAACCTTCCCTCCTTCTGTGTTGCTGCCAAGGGACAAAAATATACCATAGGCTGAAGGTTCTCTGCCAGCCCCAGCCAGTTACAACATAACACACAATTAACTTTCACAGCTGGTCACAGGCTTTGTCAGAAGCCTGAGGAAAACAAAAAATCCTGTGTGTTGAACCTAGTTGTGAATGTACTTTAAATACATCTCATTAAATCCATCTGAGTTACACTTGCTGCTAGCCGGGTTAGCCGGCTGATGGTGTGCTTACAGGACCACATGGGAACAGTACGACATGATCTATCTAGTCAATAAAACCCCTTGACTTCCATAGTCTAAATTGCTTTTGTCCTTACACTATACGCAGCCACAGTGAGATCACTGAAATCATGCCTTTTTCCTAACTTTTTGGCTTCAGTCCTGCCCACAATTGCATAAATGCTCACAATTTACCAACGAGACTTACTCTACTTGAACATTTGGACCTCACCTGTTAACTCTCTATGGCCACAGCTATCATTGTGTTACATGTACCTGTATGCACAGCTATCAAAAACTCTACTGCTGCAGTAGTTGCCCCTTGCTGGACCCGAGGAAACGTGAAGGGAACAAGGAATTCCCACTTACTGGTCAGAAATGCTAGCTCAGAGGTTTTTCAACTAGCAGACTGTCACTTGACGAATTTATCTCATCTAAGAGAAGACTTTCTCTCCTTGTAGCCCTTGCATGCATGCTTTAAAGGTTTGCCACAGGCCTCAGGGTTCTGTGGACCACTCTTTTGTCTGATCTAAGAGTAAAATGGTCAGGGTACATGTGTGCACCATGCTAAGGTGATTATTTGATTACCAGACTGGAACCTCACTGAGTAGGTTGCACTCAGAGCATTTGCACCTATCTGAAGTCATCTGTATTGGTGTGATTTCAACATAGACTCCCCAAATCAAGTGTTTTAAAGCGATGGTTTGGGCTTCTGATCTCTGCAGTTATAAACCTGGTCTAGCATAAGTAGTAGCTATTCAGAATGATGAATGATACAGTTCCTCTAGCTATGCAGATCTGTTCATTTTAATTAAAATAAAGACTTCTGATCTTCTCTGTCAAGGTCTACCATAAGATAAGGTGGTGATTACCAGCTGAAATGAATCAAATCAGATATAATCATTTCAGTTGTGTTCTTGTAACTGTTTCCAAATGATCCCCTGGTTGGTGTATTGGCTTTAGTGAAATTAATGGGAATTTTGCCATAGATTTAAGTGAGGTCAGGATATAAACACCAACACATGCTGCATATAGGAACTTTTTTTATCTCCAGGTCATGTCATGAATAATAACAAAGATAACTTCAATCTGTCTTTGCGATGTACATAATTTAATGCCCCCAGTAGTGACTTAAAGACCCACAGTGCTTTTCTGTCTACAGCGTTGAAGCTGGTGGAGAATGAGCAAACCATAACTTCACATGGCTGAGGACATGCAAGTATGCCTAACTGTCTTAAATTTCAGTACAGAAAAACACAAGTAAAATATATTTATATACACAAGCAGGTCATCCATTCAAAATAACTCCTAAATATAAATGTATGCCTTTTTTCAGTTATGTCTTTTGTGGCATTCTCTAGGTGTGTCCAGAGAAAGCTTGATATTATATGTACAACAGCCTTATGCGAACCATGTAGTTTCGTATTCCATTTTAATTATATTTTTACTGTAATTCACAGCATGATGTTGCTGCTAGCAAGGACTAGCAAGCTATCACAGCCCTCCTAAGACTACTGTAACGTATGTACATTCCTGTAGGAAGGATGTGAATCTAATGGATAAAGTGTCTGTTTTGGTTGAGGATTCACAACAGCTCATGTTTAGCTTTTCTCAAGGTTCACCTGTTTTCCTGTACCTATTACTAAGAAAAGTTAGGTTAGTTCTTAATTGGTCTTAATCTTGCTTCTTTTCTAAAGGAGATCTTCATCCAAGCTATTTTATGAGTAATAGAAGCCAACACAGTGTGGAAAAAAATAAACACAATCATCTGAAACTGGTCCATGGACTAGCTTTGTTAGGAAAAAGAAGATGCTATCCCAGTATGTATGCCTGTCCATCTAATAATGAGTACTATAAACTTCCCTTCAAAGACTGCATGGCATTACTAAGATGGGATAGTTTCTTTGCTAACAAAAGCCCCTACATCTGTTTGCACTTCTAGAAAACTTCAGCTTAAGAGCTAGGCGTTGGAGACAGTAGGAAACAATTCAGTCACCGAGGAATGAAAAAGCTGTTCCAAATTTCCCTGTAGATGGTGTGTGGAACCCCAGCCTCTCTTAAAAACATACATTTCTAGGTCATAAAAAATAAACTCATACATAGACCTCTCTTCCAGTAAGTGAAACCATACTGAGGGGTGTTCCCAGGCACAGGAACGGAAATCTTCTATACTCTTAAATGCTGGAAGGGTCTGTGGTGGGTTTTTTTGGTATTTTCTGATTTGCACTTTCTCTCGCAGGCACGGTTTGGGAGATAGTATAAGCCAAGCACCATTCCCAAGAGTCAGCTCACCTGTTTTACCAGGTAATACAGTATAACAGAGAATATTTGGATCCAGTTGTCATCACTGCCATAGAATAGGTCCAGGCAATTTTAATTTACCCTTCAGTATTTATACGAAGAACCCCTATTTCACTGCAGTGTATTTGACTCAGGTAGAGAGATAATCCTTCCGCAGCCTTGGGACTTCAAAGAAAGCATCTGCTTATCTGCTTTGCTGGCATGTTTCATGTCTGTTCAAACCCCAGGTAGAAGAGAGAAGTTTTTCACTCTTTCGATTAGGAAGCTGTGTTAGATATAAAAGCTAACTTGACGCATCACTGTCGCCATGAGCTCCAAAAAGAAAACTGAAAAAAAAAGCCTAGCAGATTGTAACATCCTGATTCATAGACAACAAGGCCATATGAGCCATAAGGTTCACTGCAGCGTTCATGAACTAGCGGCTTCTGTCAGCATCCCGTTACCCGGCAAAAGCCTCATCTTTAGTTTCCTGAAACTGGGTATTCGGTCATGTGGAAAATCAGCTCCCCTTCATGCCCATTTGCAATTTATATAATTTGGGAAAAGCTCATTTCTACATTTCAACAAACACATTTTACGGTTCAATTTCTAGGTTCCATTGTCAAAATGATGTTACTGCATGTGGAAATAAATAATCAGAGGCACTTCCAGGATGCCTAGCTGTACATGAAGTACCCAGCTCACGTACAGACAGCTAGCTGTGCTGTACTGATAGATAAATGCTTTGTTCCTACAGTGACATACAGCTCTGAACTTTTAGGTCCTGGACTTGAGGACTGCTCTAATCCCACTCTAGCACTTAGCTTGCAATTTTTTTCCCTTGTGAAAGTCACTCAGAAGGGATCTTCTTCATTGTTTTCAGTGGCTGCTTTCTTCGCCCAAACTGCTTTTACCCTACGTGGCATCTCCTCTGACCTGCACAGCTTTATCTGTCCCAAATTAGGCTTTTTGGTGCTTTGTTCCTGCTTCCTTCATTAGAACACTTAACTCAGCCTGGAATAGGAGATTTCACATAAAAGTTGCCATGTTCTCCAAGATCGTATTAATTAATCACCAGGATAAGTGCTTTTAAAAAGAGAGGGAGACAAAACTTATTCTTTAGACTTTAAAAAAAAAAAAATCTCATTCTGGAGGGATGTATCTTGCCCCATAACAGCTCCTAGCCAGATTTTAAATTATAAGAGCCTCTGCCTTCCAAAGAGCAGGACAAACTCTGCAAAGATAAATTAGTTCCTAACGAAGTCTGAGAGAATATAAAAGACTGTCCCTCTGAGATCACAGTGAAGGTAAAAAGGAGCTTGTAATAGCATCGCATCCTAATGGAGTCCTTCTGCCAGGCAGGAATAACTCCACAGGCAATATTACAGATCACACTCAGCAAAGGACTGGCGCGGCCTGAAACTGAACTTCCTGACGTTATATCAAAATGCTCTCCCATCGCCTTCACTGCAGCAGTATCTACTTTCAGTGGATTTAAACACAGCCAAAGTGGTGAAAGTAGAGTTTATACAAAAAACAAATATTTACACAACGGGAAAAAAAATATTGCAAACATTGGCAACAAAGAAACTGCAGAAGCTGTGTGATGGGAATGCTCTGTGACTTTGTGCTAGTCAGAGTTTTGTATTAGTTTTGCCTGCTAGATGCAATGCATTGGGCAACGTCACTGAGAAACCTTGCTTTGAGTGGTGGTTATGTTGCAAGTTCCTGTTGCTTTCCAGAAAGGCTAGGCAAGCAGCTAGCTAAACCTAGCTAGGACTTGGGAGAGTTTTTTGGTTTTTGAATAATGCATATCCATAGGTCATCACACACCAAAGAATGCCAAAGTGCATTTTGATGATATATGACCTCTAGCACTGACATATAGCTACTTCAAGGGTGAAATAGGACAGGTAGCTCATGTGGTATCACACAGCTGCAGTGTTTGGAGGTGGGGAAAGCGTGGCCAAGGATAGAAAGGCACAGTTGCTTCATATATTAGTCAGGAGATTTTTAATGTCTGTGCTGCTCAGACAGAAACACAATTTTTGTAGTCTGGTCTTGAATATTTAGCATGTAGCAAGCTGAAGGGAATTCAATTTATCCAATGCAGAAAGGAGAAGGGAAAACTCAGTTTATCACAGTAGTTTTAGCAACTGATGCTAGAAATGCTAGCAGCTGTGATATTTAAAGTTTCATCTGCAAACCTGGAAATGCCACTACCCAATCGAAGCACTATCACCACTGCCAGTAATGCTTCAAGCACTCTCCCATGACACTGTGAACTGCCGGAGAACGTGGAAAGGGAATTTTATGCATCACCACAGGCGGATTGTGACATTTCACCAATGCTATGCTTTCTCAGCCGCCAGAGCAGCCTCAACAGTGCCCTGACACGTTGTCCTCTGTCCTCAAATTCCTTTCTCTCCAAAGACCTCAACAAGGGCCTTTGTGGAAGGGAACCCATAATCTTTCAAGGCTGCTAGGCTTTTGAAGGCATGCCTGGGCCCCACGTTGTGTGTGTAGTCACCCCATGGGTCACTGCATCCTCCCTTGATCAGTGGAGCCATAGCACTTCCACCAAGCCACTGCCCTCCACAGTGGGACTGGCGGCCTCCTGTCTCACCACCTGGGACAGAGCACTCAATTTTGGCGATGGAGGTAGAAGAATAACTCTGAAGTCAGTGAGGCCTGCAATAAAGCCAGAGAGGTGATAAAAAGATATAGTTACCTCTCAGAAATGGCTACGGAGCAAGAAGAACAGGCCACTGACAGTCTGGAGGAGGTGTGAAGGTCTGTGGAGCTGTGTGTGGAACTTTCCTGTGGGATAAGCTGGGCTGGGACTGGCCTTCTGGGTCTGGGTCTGCTGTGGAGTGACACATCAGGCATAGCCCCCTTGCTCCTGTAACAGTCTGGCAAAAATGTCTCACTGAGTGAACCTACTTCGTTTTTCACTCAGTGTGACAGGTTCTTCCAAGGTGCCTTTAGGACACCCTCTGGTCACACGCTATATCCCAAAATTCATGGTGGGATACCTGGGAGAAGAAAAGATGATAGAAAATTGAGACTTCCCTTTTAAGGTCTGAAATTATTCTTGTGATTAATTTCTCACATAATTTTTGATAGATATAGCAATGACATTGGATATCCTTGGCCAACCCCAATCCAGGGGGAAAGAAAAAGTAAAATAAAGAAGCAGGAAAAAAAAAAAGCATTTAAAGCTGGTGTTATATGACTTACTTATAACATCAAAAATCACTAGCTATAGAAGTGTGTTCTTCAGGAAAAAAAATTCTTTGATTAATATTTAAGGGGCTCAGAAAAGTATGCATTACAGTATCAACTATCAACAATACAATAGACATCATGGGAGTACTCGGAAACAAAAGAACACCATAAATGAAGAGAGAAAAAACATCCCTAAGAGCATCCGTAGAGCTTGTGTTATCTCTTGCATCAAGACACTTCCCATCAGAGATCAAATAAAGAGTTACAATGTAATTTTAGATGACTAAAGCGAAAATGAAGTCCTATGGAGAGCAAAGAGCTGGAGAACGCTTTGGTCTTCCGTCTAATGAAACCATTATAAGGAAACAATTTTTTCCCCTATAACGGAGGATATGTATGAACATGTGGACATAAACTGGGAAATCTCTCTGATTGATGAAGTGGTTCAAAAGCAATGACCGCTGCCTTCAATGCACGGAATAAGAGCCTGCAAAAAGACGGTGAACTAACTCCAGAAAGGTCAAGGGATATGATTTTTAAATGTCATGCCAGAGAAGTCTAAGCTGAAGTCTATCTTCAGGAAGAAGAAACTGTCAGCTAGAGACTCCTGGCAAAAAGATTGTACTTGAAATACTTTGCTTCAATGACCTCTGTGGAGTGTGAGAGACATTCACGACCCCTGAAACATGCCTGAGCTGTTGTCGGCTTCACCCTTTCAAACGCAACTGAGTAATATCAACAGCCTGGAGTCCCATATCAAGCTCTTCTGAGAGGCTCTTAGACTGATGACTTCATGTGAATTTATCAAATTTTGGAGTCTGCTCCAAGCTGCTTTGGGAGACAGAGCACACAGGAAGAGAGGAAATTGATGGAGATAATATTCATCTGATTGTTTCCCTTAGGATTTTCATGGCTCAGATTTTCATGGGAAAGCTTTTCTTTCAAATTAAACTCATCTATACTTCATACCACAAAAGCAGGACTGTTTCCTAAGTGTCTCAAAGGCTCAGGGGCCAGTGCATTTTACATGTTTGCCATCCAGTCCGTTGCCCAACAAGGCATTAAAGTACTGTCTTTCAGCCGCACACAGACATGGCAGGAATGAGAACATAATAATGTAAAGCTCTTAAATATTGGATGTATTTTCAGCCCTATAAGCATTTCAGAAAAACAGGAATCAGGGTTTCTCACTTTTTTTGAGTTACGCAGACTTTTGGTTCATACTGAAATGTGCATTTACCAGAGGTGTTAAAACACTGGGCAGCATTACATATAATCTTAAATCACACTTAAGTCACGCACTGTGCTTTTAATGTGTCAGACTACCATTACATTTGTTAGTGTGTAGAACCAAAATACTATTCCTGACCATCAACACTGCAGACCACTCGTGACGTTATAATACAGAGTGACTTTCCTTCTGCTTTGTGCAGCGTCTGCTGTTACCTGTACCTTCTTTAGTCCCTTGCACACCACAAAGCACAGATTCTTTCACAACATATAATCTATACATTTTTAAATATGCTTTCAATACAGTAGCAATGTATGCTGTGCACATCTCAGCTTTGCTTAGAAAGTTTTATGATCATTATTTAAAAAAAAGCATTGCACCTCCTGCAACACGGTGCTCTAAGGTCCATAACTAAATCAAACAAGTTATAGCTAAGGGACATGCAGGGAGAGGATTGGGTTTGTTTACTTCTTTCAAGGAGAGCAATACAGAATATTTAAATTTGTATGTAGTTTTTTCCACACAGAATCCCATTTATTTTTAAAAAATCTGTATTATAGATCTACATGCTATCTCTACGAAGAACATACTTAATTTGTGTTCAGGAATAAGAAATAAGTTTTTCTTATATTTTGAGAATAAATTGTATATGGTTTAAAGTTGTTTCATGTTCTTTCAGGACAGTGTTTGGCTATCAGTGTAAATCAGAACCAAGCCCTATGAGAATCAGATGTTTAGAAATGTCACATGATTTTTCATAAAAATCTTCCGCATGAGAATACAGAAATTAATTAGTACCTGAAAGGTATTGATTTCCTAATATCTATTAGGGTAAGGAGACAGCATGAATCCTTTTTGCCCACTTCCCCCAAGTACGAAATCTACGAATTTGGTTAAAGCATTACATGCATTCATGTCACCTAATAGCATGAGAACTGAAATCAGTGTAGACGATACGCCAATGCTCCCCATTTCAAATGTCATGCCAGTTACATAATGCAAATGTTTTTCCATAACATCAATCAGGAAATGCACACTAACATTAAAATCATTAACATTTCTAAGTTTAAACACAGCCTGAACTGGTAAAATATACTAGTGGCTAATCACTATGAAATCTATTCACTTTGCATCTGTTTGCGTCAGTTGAAGTTAGATAGTAGATATTTTATTCTTCGTGAGAGCCGGTAAGCATGAGAATTTGCTGAAAAGAAAGCAAGAGAAGAGAAAGGGTACTCTTCTGGCATCATTCTTATTGCTAGGGAAACTATCCCCTTTTGAAACAGGCTGCAATACCTATTATATCTCTGGTGTCTATTACATTTGCTTCAGTACAGTTCATTTCATTGCATGGTGGCAGAAAGAATTTAGAAGTCTCACCACTAGTAATGGATACATTTAAAAGCATTGCCTGGTAACTATTTCATTTTCTCTATGTTTCATTATATAACTTGTAGATGTTTTTTTCTGACAGCTGATATTGTTCATAGGGTGATGCCTTTGACACATTTGTTTACATACGATTCAGTACCTGGGAACAGATACAAATATTTTAAATAATACATGCAGTGCAGTGAGGCAGTGAGGAATATGTCTCTTTTTTTTTTTTTTTTGCTTTCAAGCAACGATAACATACACATTGGTGTGCAACATGTCAAGTAGGACACTGCGATGGGATAAAGGTAGCAGATTATATGGACTGGAATAAAATAACTGAATTGCTTTGTACTGTACGGTCAGGACTCTAATGCTAAACAAAAGAGGGCATAGAATTAAATTTAGACACCAGAGCCCTGGGTGCCCACCTTGCTTAACTGTTAGCCTGCTCTGTTTTGGACTGTTTCAATGGGGTCTCTCCAGGAAAAATCTGCTCTAGAGGAGCCAAACGCTAAGCACTGTGAATACAAGAAAGTCAGTGTCACTTGGCCTCTTTAATATACTGGTTTACATAAAACTCATAGCATATCTACATCACAAAATGGAGGTCCTTGTATAGATACTTAGAGTCATGGGAACCCGAGTGCCTGTGTGGGTCAGGGCAGGCACTGCTACCCAGTGCTACATGGGTTTTACCGTCTGGCAGCCAGATGCAGCCCAGATGTGTTGGGTGGCAGAGCCGACTGCACAGTGAGACCGAATCTGAATCTAAGGTGACACATTACAAGTCACTGGCTGGTACCTTGTAGCCCACAGTGATTGTTGTTAAAGTACTGTAATTTGCCAGAGAAAGAGGATCATCTTCCGTGGGTTAATTAGTATGGAAATCATGAGGAACCTCTTGGAAAAGCTAGACTTCCTAAAAATATTGACTTGATGGTTTGATTCATTTCTACTGCTGAACTTTCTATTATGTACTTTGAATGTTGCTTAGAAAAGTCCCATGATATCATTTCCTTTAATCAAAACTTTTTCTTTCTTAGCCTGACAAAAAGGGAGGGGATAAGTCTGATACTTTCTCCCCCCTCAAAGACATAGCACTTGCACTGTTTGTTAGTTCTGCCTTCAATAACTGCATTGATATTTTTGGACACGACATGCAACGTGATCATGACTAGCAAGTAGTGATGTAATCATATTGGCTTCCACAAGTGTTTTCTGTCTCCTAATGTTGTTTGCCTACAGAGCTAATGATAACATTTTCTACAGTCATCTCGGCTAAGTCTGCTCTATCGCACACAGCCCTGTTCCCTATGTAACCACATGTCATATTCTTGGAACAGAATAGAATAGGCTGTTGTATGGGCTTTTAAGGCTTTGCTGCTTTTGGTAAATCTCAGTCTAAATATCTATGGGCAGAAGAAGCAAAAAAGTTATCCATTCTCTTCACTGTATTTTTTTAACGTAATAAAACCCACCAAATTTAACCTCAGGTTTATGAAATTAAATACTGCTAAAATGTCAAGGTTCAGTCCTACCTTGACTCTAGCCTCAGACTAGCAAGACAAATTTGGCTCATAGAATTAATAATTATAATACTTAAAAAATAAACCTAAGTAAGTAATACATATCCAAAAGATCACTTACAGCAGCAGGGTTCATTTGGTGCTTCATGGGACAAATCCCTCTGGCTTACCACATTTCACAAACGAAACACAGAGAAGACTGCTAGATGAAGCACTTAGAGCTGAAATATTTATGCACTGTATGTACCAAGGGAAAAGTGAGACCCTTTCCTTCTGCATGCGCATTTGCATGACCCAACACCTACCGTTACATCAACACAAAACATTGCGGGGGGCCTCAAACTGTAAGCCCCCTGCCTCAATCCAACCACTGTAGCAGACAAGACTGAACCACCTGAAAGGTTTCATTGTATTGTTTTCAAAGCTATCCTGTTTGCAGTTTAGGTAGGATATCTCTGTCCTTTTCCAAAAATAACATAAATCCCCAGTGGCTGGGATTTTCAAGGACAGCTAGGGAAGTCAGGCCTGCTGCTAAGGGTTTGCAAGATATTAGATCCAAAACGCCTTGATGCTTAGAAAATGCCGGTCATCGTACATCAGCCGTATATAGCTTTTTCTTGAGTGCAGCCCAGACAACAACATGGCCATACCCTCAGATCTGGCATTTCTTTGGATTTTCTGTCTGTCACCTGCATATTTGCTCCAGCTACACTAGCTCCTACCGCCTCAGCACCTCTTATTTAACTGAGGACAAAAAAGTTGCTCTGTATTCCTTTGGATTCCATGCAGACCTTCTAAAAGGAAGAGCCCCACATCCCTATGCAGTGTCCTGAGTCCTTCCCTTTCTAACACGCCTCCACCCACGCAGAGGAAAACCCACGACTCCTTCCCCGCCCAAAGCCCTTCTGCCCAAAAGTCTCGTCTGTGGAGCACAGATGGGTGAAACGGCTTCAGACGGCCCGTTCCAACTGCAGTGGTGTGTCATTGCAGGCGTTTGCCTAGCACTTATAGAGAACTCTTAGCACTGCTGCTGGTGCCATTGTAAGAGGAGGATATGGGGTGTAAAACCGCTCATTTTGTTCAATCGGAAAAGCAAATGAGAATGTCAGCATTTGGCTACTACCAGCAGCAGATGGAGGTTACAGAGAAAACAGTAAGCAGGACAACACCAATGCTCCAGTACAGTCAGGAGAGGTTGATGAAGTGACTTGTTCTTCCCCATGATTTCCTGAAGGTGTAGTTGCTCAGGACTTATAAAATTCTCTTGTTAAATTTAAAGAGCCTTAGGTCAAGTCCATCGTAGTGTTCATTGCCTTTCCCGTATTCCTGGCAAATAAATCATGTTGCTTTTTGACATTTTCCCTGCTCGATAAGCAGTTGCTGTGTCTTACACAGTGATGTGANATGTCAAGGTTCAGTCCTACCTTGACTCTAGCCTCAGACTAGCAAGACAAATTTGGCTCATAGAATTAATAATTATAATACTTAAAAAATAAACCTAAGTAAGTAATACATATCCAAAAGATCACTTACAGCAGCAGGGTTCATTTGGTGCTTCATGGGACAAATCCCTCTGGCTTACCACATTTCACAAACGAAACACAGAGAAGACTGCTAGATGAAGCACTTAGAGCTGAAATATTTATGCACTGTATGTACCAAGGGAAAAGTGAGACCCTTTCCTTCTGCATGCGCATTTGCATGGCCCAACACCTACCGTTACATCAACACAAAACATTGCGGGGGGCCTCAAACTGTAAGCCCCCTGCCTCAATCCAACCACTGTAGCAGACAAGACTGAACCACCTGAAAGGTTTCATTGTATTGTTTTCAAAGCTATCCTGTTTGCAGTTTAGGTAGGATATCTCTGTCCTTTTCCAAAAATAACATAAATCCCCAGTGGCTGGGATTTTCAAGGACAGCTAGGGAAGTCAGGCCTGCTGCTAAGGGTTTGCAAGATATTAGATCCAAAACGCCTTGATGCTTAGAAAATGCCGGTCATCGTACATCAGCCGTATATAGCTTTTTCTTGAGTGCAGCCCAGACAACAACATGGCCATACCCTCAGATCTGGCATTTCTTTGGATTTTCTGTCTGTCACCTGCATATTTGCTCCAGCTACACTAGCTCCTACCGCCTCAGCACCTCTTATTTAACTGAGGACAAAAAAGTTGCTCTGTATTCCTTTGGATTCCATGCAGACCTTCTAAAAGCAAGAGCCCCACATCCCTATGCAGTGTCCTGAGTCCTTCCCTTTCTAACACGCCTCCACCCACGCAGAGGAAAACCCACGACTCCTTCCCCGCCCAAAGCCCTTCTGCCCAAAAGTCTCGTCTGTGGAGCACAGATGGGTGAAACGGCTTCAGACGGCCCGTTCCAACTGCAGTGGTGTGTCATTGCAGGCGTTTGCCTAGCACTTATAGAGAACTCTTAGCACTGCTGCTGGTGCCGTTGTAAGAGGAGGATATGGGGTGTAAAACCGCTCATTTTGTTCAGTCGGAAAAGCAAATGAGAATGTCAGCATTTGGCTACTACCAGCAGCAGATGGAGGTTACAGAGAAAACAGTAAGCAGGACAACACCAATGCTCCAGTACAGTCAGGAGAGGTTGATGAAGTGACTTGTTCTTCCCCATGATTTCCTGAAGGTGTAGTTGCTCAGGACTTATAAAATTCTCTTGTTAAATTTAAAGAGCCTTAGGTCAAGTCCATCGTAGTGTTCATTGCCTTTCCCGTATTCCTGGCAAATAAATCATGTTGCTTTTTGACATTTTCCCTGCTCGATAAGCAGTTGCTGTGTCTTACACAGTGATGTGAGGCTTGTCAGTTTGGTGCTGTCTGAATTAAAGAGCAATTTTAACACAAACGCCAGCTTTCTGCAAAAGCCTTGCTTCAAGGGAGACTTGTTCCATTTATGTTCTCTGCCCCTCTGACGGGGTCTGTTTATGTAGTGGAATACTTGTAGATTATAGAAAGGTCCTGTTATTTGGATTTAATCTTTTTATTTGAACACTTCATGCACGTTTATACAGTTCCAGGGTTTCATATCTTTATAACCACTTAGACTGGTCTTTTGAAGTCTGGTGGGAACCGTATTTGTCACTTCCTCAGAACAAAGCGAGGCAGATGAGCAGCACTTTTCCATCCTTGTTTTGTATTCTACAGCCCAGGTATGTTGTTCGGACAAAAGCATAAAGTCCAATAAAATTAGCAGTGCACAAAATCATGCTGAGCTTCCACAATTTCTTCCTTTCTTATGTAAACTTGCCTACGATTAATTCTTTTAATTAGAGTATAACCTCCTAAGTGGCACATATACTGCATAATCTTATTTCTTTCTCAGATAATTCTCTTCTGCAGTATTATGGTTCTTATCAAGTGAATTTTGGGATTCCCTGCCACCCGTTCAAATGAAATTGTAAAATGAAATGGCAAAATCAACCGAGTGTATATTAAGCATATCCATCACTAAGTCATAGAGCTGCAGAAGTATTTGAAGCGTCCCTAAAGGTCTCTCTCTCTCCCTGGCTCCCCACGAGGTAGTCACCTAAATTCTTTTGTTGTTCCATATCTTTCAACAAATGTAGTATCCTGGGATCTATACCATTTTTAATTAGAGTTGGGTTTTATCTTAGTTCCATATGTTACGTTTATCCACCCAGCCATAACTTTGTCTTACTTATTGCGGAATCCAAAGTCAATGAAGTAACACACTTAGCTTTATTGTTAATAAAGAGAATTCGTATTTTAGATTCTGTAGATGCTCTGCCCAAATTTTCAGTTCGTAACACATGCTGTGAAACAGCCTTCTGGAACTTGGTATCTTCCTCTCACCCCCAAATTTATTACGGCTGTTTATTTTGATCAGCAAACAAATTAAGAATAGGTTATGCTGGTTTAAACAGAAATATTAATGTGTCATGTATAAATTACTTCACTGCATACCACAGTTCTAAATAAAAATAATTTCATTAGCTAGTTTTTGTCTTAATTAAAAAAAATACACTTTACAATTTTCTAGAAATAGTGTTCTATGTCCCTTTGAAATCGATTTCTTATATATTACATTGCAACAAAGCTATCATTCCACTTTCACTTTAGGTCATTTTATGTCTGTGACCAATGGTTTAGAAAAATTCTACTTTCTTTCAGCAGAAATATTTGCCTCCAAATTGTATCATAATGCAACCTTCAAGATGCACACCAAGGGCAAGAAAGTTGTTAATGTACTTGGCTTCACAGCTTCTTTCAGAAATTTCTTTGGCATCAAATATGCTATTTGCAGAAATGAGCATGACTTTGGTTGTTCTCAGATCAAAATCTTGAGTTTTGAGCCTCTCTTGGGGACATATTTACCTGTTTAAAGTCATGAGAATAGCTCTCCAACTCTCCCCATCTCCTGTTCACCACACTTACTGTTACTAAATATGTATTTTTTTTACCCTCCTCTGTATTTTTGCACGTGTCTGGGCCAGTTCATTGGCCTATCCAGAACTATCAGAGTCAGCAACACCAGCTAAGGTCTCTCCTATTTAATAGGTAACAGCTTTGTCTGCCCATGCGTCTGGGGATCCAAGTAGGGGCAAATTGTTGTTATGCCTTATTTTGGAGAAAAAAAATTACAATGAAAAGAGTTCAGTGTTTCTGAAATGACATTTTTTCACCATTTCACTCTTGCCAGAAGCATATACTTTGTTCAGAGCCAGAAAACAAACTTCCTTTGTAAGTTTTGCTATTTCCTGAGTCAGAAAATTCTTCCTGTGGCCAAGAAAAGGCATTGCTGCCCCTTCCCAGTCATGCTTCAGAGCATCTCTGCCACAGCCTTGGTCTGGAAGCCCTGAGCACTGGTCTGAGAAGATGGGAGCAAGTGCTAGGGGCTGGCTGGAGGGAGCAACCTCTCTTGTGCTTTCGGATGTATGCCCTTTCCTGGTGGCAGGGCTAAGTGATGGTCATCTACTCATTCATTACACAGCAAAGTGCATGCATGGCATGTCAGTTAGTGCTAATAGGCATAAAAGCCTTTTCAGCATGTCATTCCCTCATAAAGCTGCAACCGGACTTGACAGTCACATTGCAGAACTGGTGGCTTCCAGTGCCATGGCCTTACCTCTCTTTGCAATGTTGTGACCCTTGGAGTTGACCCTGAAGCAGATCTAGTAAGGTCATTCTTGTTTCAGCTGCAGAATCATCACATACTGCACATGGCAGTATAGCATTAAGAACAGAGCATGAGCATCACCTGTATATCCATACCACAGCTTGCACATATTTTCTACTATGGAACTAATGCTAAATCAGTCTTCTAGTGACTGTAGTAAATGTTAAGATTTTCCAAAGTAAAACTGGTTGATAACAGCATAATAGGGAATGGGAGGCTGGCCATAGCCCTACGTAGTCACTAACTCCTGCAGTATCAGCCCCGTATTAGATCAGATCTACATTACATTGCATAAAAGAATGATTCAATATCCAATAGTGCCTTGGTGTTTGTTCTGTTGAAGTCAATGCAATGCACAGCAGACAAAAATACTCATTAACTTTGTCTAATTTTTACCGGAAAAGAAGTTGCTTACTCTCAAATAATCACATAGGTTTCGGGATGTCACTCAATATGACAAAATGAAACTCTACTCTGGGGATAATCAATAGGTATTAGGTAAATTATTTTAAGATAAGTATCTCTTTGGTAGAACTGAAAAGTTTGTTTACTGTGAAATTGAAACACCATTTAAGACACTCCAGAATACTAAAGCATAATGAAACAGAAAGTCAGTTCTAAATGTCTTTCCTTACATTTTGGGGACGACATATTTGATGAAAGTTGCACTTCTGGATTCTAGCGAAGAATACAGCCCTTTGTGTCATTTTAACATCTTGCACGAATCTCAGTAGACAGACTGTATAATCCAGCAATCACAATCCATGCCTTGTTACACCGTTGAACAGAAAAACGGTTCTTTGACAGGATGATTTGGTGTTATACATGCTAATGTGAGCCATAGCATCTGCAGAATAGCTCATGAATACCCCAAATACCGTTCAGCACTCTAGTCAGAGATGTGTTTTACTTAGCTATAGTGCCAAGATGCCGTTTCATTAACCTTATTTCTCTTTCTTTTCTGTAAGGCGTAATTCTGTTGTAGCTTAGACTCACCAGGATACGTCATGGATACCAAGTAGAGTAAATAGTATTAACATAATATGCACAGTCTGTGCTTCCAATTTCCATGCTTCACACAGGAAGATGTGTAATGACTAAAGTCTGACAGTTTCATTTATTCAGTCCTATTAGACTGGTTTGTTAAAAACCCCTTCATTTTCAGATTCATTTTCCTTTTCTTAAACCATGAAGAAGGAAGTAATTTACTTCCATCCTGCCTTAATTTTTAACTGACCTGTACCGCATACAGTTAATGGAAAAGCTCAGATTTTTCAAATGACGACAGGGATCCACTCTCTAGTCTACATTTAAAATTCTGACCACTTCTTGGTATTGACCTCATGCCATGGTCTCTCAAAGTCAAAGAACAAATGATTTAAATGTATATTCAGAAAATTAACAAAATTAGAAACACTGTATTAGAAGTAAGTTTCCAGGACGCAGTGAGGTGGTTTGTTATAACAGGAAGGAAAATGTTTCATCTTCGATTTTAGCAAAGTTAAAAGCAAAACAAAAGAGAATCTATACTATGCAGAACTTGATGGAAATAAATTCATTGCAAAAATTGTCAAGTATTAGTGCATGCTTCTGGAACTGAACTTTTTCAGAGTGACCTTACCTAAAACCTCAGTTCAAGTCTCCACTGCAATCCTAAGCAAATTACTTACGACTTTGGAAAAAATCAGCCTCTCTATCATAAAATTCATTTCTATTGCAAGGAGGATAGACATGCTGACTTTGCTCAGAGATACAGTGGAAGTACATTAAATACTGGAGTAACTGATAACTTTGGTAAATTAAAACACAAACAGAGAAACTTTGCTTCTAAATCTCGACTTTCACAATTCTCAGATTCACAGAACTCAGATTTTGAATTTTGTGTTGTACAGTCCCTGGTTGTTTTTTTCTAGCAAACTTCCCCTTCAGTCATAACAAAAGGCACAGTAATTAACTATGTTGAAATAGCTAACCTGTACAGATCACATTACACCCTGAAGGCTCTCAAAGTTTGTCTACATATGAAAAAGTTTTGGACTGTGCTACCAGCATAATCATCCTGATGACAGAACCCTCCTGTTACATTATATGTCTTTCAACACTCTTATTTTTAACCCCTTCTAAGGTACCGTAACCTAAATCAAAATCCCCAACTTTCTTGAACTTTTGTAAGTTTACAATATTCATATAAAGAACGGTGATCTAAATCATGATGGTTTATATTTGTCATACACTAAGAACACACATGAACAGTTATCATCTTGCGGCTGACAAGTAGCAACTCATCAAGTGGCAGATCACAGTCCTGAATCTTGTAATCCATACTTCACCTTAAACCAGCATACATTTTTCACACAATCAAGCCTCTAGATTCCAATACGAATTCCATATAGTGGCCTCCTTGGTTAGCATTGAAAGCAGCTTCCAATGAGTGAAATGATCCAGAAGTTCAACTGTGCAATCCGATATTCCACTCACATTCATAGAGAAGTGGAAGGGTTTTGAAAATTCAGTGGATATTTAGACAAGCAAATCGAGCTTACTGATAAGAGAAATACAGAAAGGCCCCTCAATGGCCAAAAATATGTTCATTTTGAATTATTAATGCAGCGATATTCTGTTGGGTAATTCACCATATTTTTCCCTTTTATTTTCTTTCACAATAAAAATCAGTTCATTTGTTTCCTAACATAAATCCAGTATCTAATTGCTTCACAGACGTACTGTCCCAGTAGTGTCACTGCAAAAGAAATCTCTCTGTTGATCAAAGATCTCTATCTCATTATTGTTTCTCTCCCAGAAGTGGTATGCTGATAGAGCTCACCCACAGCATTTCGTCTGGCTTTGCTAGACCAATGTCAATGCATCTGAAGGTGCTATGGCTCGCTAATATCTTTCATTCCTGGGCCAATGCCAGCTACTCGGTGAAGCTAGCAATACTGAACGTAATTCCACAGTCACAAGTGTAGAGATACATAAAAGCATCATATAACAAATTAATAGTTTCTAATAGTGCCCAAAATTGCGAAGTTTTGACAGCAACTTGAATAAAAATCCAACAGAATAAGCTGATACCACCTAATGCCAAGTAATTTCAAACAAAACCAAACATGCGCTATAGACACTGACTACTTGTGCAGCCTCACATGAGATTTGGACTATGCAAAATATTCCAGGAGGAAAAGCCTTTCCAGGGAGCTTGGCTCCATCTGCACTACCTCTGAATATCCATCTTGGGAAGGTTTGGTCTGCAGTAGCATCTCATCACGTAGCATTACAGAGTACACTGGAAAATGATGAGTGTTCGAGACCCCTTTTTTAAAACACAAAACAAATCAGAGGAAGGAATCAATGTTTGCATAAACACACTGAAGGAAACTCCCAGCAACCCAGTTTTTGAAGGCAGGCTAACCCACAAACAGCTTGTAGCTCCTAAATGGCAAATTGGTACAAAAACATGAGTTGACTCTTCAGCAATTCTTTAAACAATCTAAGTCCTGCTAATGTTGCTTGCCAGTGCTATGGTGCTACAGTGCTGTAGCAACCAGCAGTTTTTCACCGATTAGTGGTGAATGGGATGACATCTAGCTTCACGCATCACCAGCGTACATACGAACATCCCTTGCTGTCNTCTAAGTCCTGCTAATGTTGCTTGCCAGTGCTATGGTGCTACAGTGCTGTAGCAACCAGCAGTTTTTCACCGATTAGTGGTGAATGGGATGACATCTAGCTTCACGCATCACCAGCGTACATACGAACATCCCTTGTTGTCCATCCTGGCACCGTTTTTGCCACACTCACTAACTAGACCACAATTTGTTAACAGCCATATTTGACAAGAATATAACTGCACATCAGACAATATGAAATATAGTGTTACAGCAAGGCAGGTAACAAGATAGGTGAGTTACTAGGTAACTAGGTGAATCTGGAGAACCTCAAGACTATCTGTCATCTATGGGGAAGAAGAACAACAAGGCAGGACTCCAGAACGGCCTAATCCTCCCATTATAGATAGTGCTGCACATAAATTCCTCACTCAAGTGATTTTTCAACTGCAAAATGCCAGATTGTCAGAACTGACACATTAGTGAGGAAAGGGCTTTGGTTTCAACAATATTTGTTCCTGAAAATATTTTGGGTAAAAAACAACACATTTTGAACCTGTCAAAATATCTTTTATCATTATTATTAATTGGGAGATTCTAACTCACTTCTTCTGAGTTACTTATTTTGAAATTCAAGCTACTTCAAGCTATCTAAACTAACCAACCAAGAAATCATTAAAAATAAATGACCTATTTAATTTTGGTCATGAATATTTTTCAAGATTTTAATTTTTCATCCTGATTCGAGCAAGGGCCAAACTGATATTAAAAAAGGAAATGAGTAGAAGAAAAACATTTTACTTTGAAAATTAAGTTGCACTTGACTCCCAGCTGCTCTAGTTTGCAGAAACCTGCAAGCATCAATCTACCAACCTACGTCATACCAAGTGACCTTTCTTGGCATTCCTGTGCTTTTGCTTTGTACAGAGCACTTCAAAGACTCACTGGAGACGTCTCTTTTTCCAAGATTCTTTCTCTATAGACATTTTTCAGGTGACATCTTTTTCCAAAGTTCGCATATATTGAAATAGCACAGGTGGTGTTCGTCATCTCTCAGCTTGCAAGGTGTGGCGGATTCTACGACTCCACCATGGACTGTCCCTGCTAACGCAGATTAATGGGAGGGTGATTTGTAGATGCAGACTTCTATCATTTGTATGTAAGTGCCTAGAAGATACTGTTGTGGCTGCTGAGTAGCAACCAACAGCTGTCTCTCGTTACTCACCTCCTTTAACTCTTCTTTCCCTCCTCGTTGCTTCCATTTACTGTTTTAGTAATGAGGGAAGATTAAAGAACTGCCAAAGATGAGAAATGCAAAACGCAGAAATGAAAGGAAAGGTTGGATGGACGGGATGCCTGCCTGTAGATGACTTTCTAGAGCCTGTGCTGAGTTAAAGGTCAGAAGCTTAAGTGGATGAGCACGTAGTATTGCCCACATTCACTGGTACACTCCAATTTCACCCTTTAAAAGAAGAAAAAGATTAGGTCAAACTGTGTTCCAAGAAGGAAGAAGTAATAAAATTATAAACAAAACAAAGACCAAAAGGAATAAGCATCTCTCAGGGTCCAGAACACAGCTGAAATGTGTTACTTTTTTCTAGATGTATCTTTCTGAGCATTACTCTACAACTAGAATCTTTACTTTAAAAAAGACAAAATCATAGGATCATAGAATCATAGAATGGTAGGGGTTGGAAGGGACCTCTAGAGATCATGTAGTCCAACCCCCCTGCCAAAGCAGGTTAGCCTAGAGCAGGTTGCACAGGAATGCATCCAGGCGGGTTTTGAATATCTCCAGAGAAGGAGACTCCACAACCTCTCTGGGCAGCCTGTGCCAGTGCTCTGTTACCCTTACAGTAAAGAAGTTCCTCCTCATATTCAGATGGAACTTCCTGTGTTCCAGTTTGTGCCCAAATGGTAGTTCTTTCCAAAATAACTGGGGACTTAATAAAATTTTATAACACTCAGTGCAAATAATGTGAAAGTAAGCATGAGAATTGTGTATAATTCTACTTATAAGAGACAGAAATTTAATGAATCCATTCATTGCAATTACCACTAGTAAATTAAAGAACAAATTAGTATTTCCTGGGATTAAAATCCCTGCTATGTGTTGCCTGTAGTTCAACTGATGTTCCCTAACAAACATCCACCTTAACTTATGGTAGAGCTGCACACTGACAGGAGGAGAAAAAGCCTCAAGGACAACTGATGCTTTCCACAACTGCGTAACTATGAGACACTTATATCTAGAGCACTTTGTGGGAAATACATTTTTATTTGAATAATTTACAGGGTAAATGATTCAATTTCAGAAAACAATTTGAAGTGGTAGGGATGTTATTCTGTGCAGAGACTATTTCTCTACAAATTCTTTTCCAAGTGCCTGCCGTACAATGCAACTCTATGTTACAAGCACATCTCTTTGTGTTTGCGGGAATACAGAGGTATTCCAGTAGGTGTGAAGTATATTGAAGGTAAAGAAACCACCTCTACTTGACCTTTAGTTCATTGGTTGCATTTTGCCAAAGCTTCTGAGCATTCCCATGACTGCCACATAACACGCTAACCTGTTTGCCTGAACCAGTGGGGGAACAAAATGCTATATATTCCCTTTTTGTTCTCTGTGTATATAGAACTTAGTACTGCGTCTCCTTGGTACGGAGCTACGGCTTTTAGCCTCTACAGCAATAAGACGACAATATTTAAAATTAGAAAGTGATGTAGTAATGCTGTCAGCTTGGAGGAAGAGTTTTGAAGTGTTGGCTTTGAAGCCGAGCCCGCAGGTGCTGCAGAATGTTGATTCAGCACCACCTACCGGCACCTCACCCCGCCTCGTCTTTGCAACGACCTCGGCAAGTTTTTCCCTTTACGTTTCATTTGAGCTCTAAAAATACTTGGGGGGCATTAGAAAGAAAGTTTGTTGTTTTCTAAACTCTTTTGAGACCACACAGAACAATTTGTGCGGATGCTGTTTGTTTCAGGGAGAACAGAAGAAGAGGCTTATCCAAACCTCTTAAATCCTGAGTGAGGCAAACCTTTCCCTGAAACCCGTAGAAAGGACCTGCAGAGTTGACTTCTGGTTTGCGCAATTTTTTTTTGTATGTAATCTAGTTCATCATATTTTTTCAACCGAAACAAAATTGCATTCATCAGCACAATGAATGTTTCTGAAAAGGTTTGTACACACACTTCATTTCACCTGTTGTGACCATGAACAGACCCAGCATTTCAAAGGGAGGATTCATCTCACCTAACACAGGCATGTCCAGAAGTATGTCCCCAATCAGCTGAATGAGTCTGACCAGATATGACTGCCACAGCTTGTCCCAGAAACTCTTTCTTGCTATTCTGGCAACAGTACAGCATCTGTCATGCTGAGAGTGAGGCACCTCAGCTGCCCCAAAGTTAAATCAGCAAATATCAAGAGTGGGCATCCATCCCATGCTGAAAGAAGCATGAACAGCCCTCCTGAGGTCTCTGTGTCGATTGAATAGGTGCTCGACCAAGCTGACAGATAGCATCAAATATAAATGCAAGCTGAGGTTCACGTGGGACTGATGCTAGCAGCTGTATCTACAGAAGGCCTACGTATCCCTGTGTTTTAGACACATCAAATTACTGATAGTCACATGTTATTTTCCTGAAGGGACTACCAGAGGAGTGGCACGAGGTTGTACTACTGTTAAAAACACCAAGAATACAGAAACTGAAGATCAGGAAGCATTTCAAAGGTCATAAAATCCAGTCCACTTCAGTTATTAGCTGATACAATATATCAAGTTTTTTCACTAAATTGAATCTTAATTCTACTTTCTTTTTGCTAGATGTCCAAATCTAGCAAATAGGTGCCTAAGCAAAGCAGAGAGAACTTATTCATGCATCAGAAGAGGGAAATGTAGGGATAATGAAGTCTATTCACTCTTCTGGGAGCCAGCCAGCCAGCCAGCCATGCAGGATAGAGGCTGCTCCGGACAAGCCACAGCAGATGATGTCCCTGGTCCACACCATCAGTCAAAATAGGTAGCTAAGAGATATGGCAGGGGAGATGGAACATTGCAGTGCAAGGGCACTGTGGACACAAAGACTTAATGGTACTTACAGAAGGGGCTGGA
Source organism: Steatornis caripensis (assembly GCA_013398225.1). Classification (NCBI taxonomy): domain Eukaryota; kingdom Metazoa; phylum Chordata; class Aves; order Caprimulgiformes; family Steatornithidae; genus Steatornis; species Steatornis caripensis. Next base: position 155,556 of record VZSC01017416.1, on the reverse strand, counting down.
AGTACTGAAAGGGCCTTAGGGAGGACAGGAGAAGGGAAGAACTTGACATTTTCATTTGGATATCACTGAGGAACTGGAGAGGGATATAATGGGAGGAGGCAAAAAGGGAGAAATATAAATAGGGAATGCAGGATACAGGTTTGTGGGAATTTGGCTTCCTTAGTTCAGTGGAATAGTTTGCCTAATATTTTTATTATTGCAGCTTCCCCCTTGGCAGACGCAGTGGGAGGTCTGTTGCAGACTCACTGCTTGTAGACTTGATCTCACATCCATGTAAACATGCCCTCACTGCTTTTCTTCATCAAGATGCCTTCCTACTGCAATCTCTTAAATGTTTTGAGGCATCTGCTGCACTACAGACCAACCATCAAACCCCTGAAACCTTCGCTTTCCTCTGCACTTTGCCACTGTACCCACTAGTTGCCCCGAGGGAGGCAAGGAGATGGCTACTAGAGTGCCAAAATGAACATACATCAGCACTGGTAGGATTAATCTAACTATCCCGATTTTCAGAGTGTCTGCAGAAAGAATAGAAAGTCTTTATTTCAAAATACTCTTAAAAATGTAAGAAAATTTCTATTCTGCTTTTTATTTTATGTGTATTGTCTGTGTAAGATTTGCCTGAAATCCTTAAATCTTTCTTTTCCTTTCTGTGTGTTCTTGAACCCTTTTGTCACATAGTGTCAAGTGCAAAGTTGAGGTTGTCAGGGATTCAAATTACTTCTATCTTCTTTTCAAAGGCATTGAAGCAGCTAGCCTAATTTTGTCCAGCAGTTCAGTTCTGCTCTTCTACATTACAACTGGAGCCGTAGTTTTGTGGGGTTTCTTTTTTCTCATCTCTCCCTCTCTCATTTTATTCTGTTGTTTCTGTTTTGTTAGAAGACTTTGCACGTGTGCAGTTCTTGTCAAATAAAAGCCAAATATCTGTCACTTGTAGATCCTTTAACTGAATGGCACATTATTAAATCTTTTCCAATATCCCCAGTAAACAGAACCAGCAAAAAAACATTGCCATTGATGAAAAGTTTGGAGACAACCAAACAGCAGTGGGAAAATGAAGACACTGTTGCTGTTTTGCAACTATTGCAATATAATATCTGGCACAAAATTCAGTGCAAATTGCAGTTAAGCCACAGAAATTGTAGGCTGAAGTGATGATGAAATGGCAGAACATTAGACCTCAACAAGAACAAAAAGTCTACTAAAGTATTTGAACATTGAGTTTGAGAAGTGTAGAGCTTTAGACATTAGCAATACTGACCTATTTTTAGTGGACTATGTTCTGTTTGCTTTGGTGGTGATATTTCTTATTTTTGTAGTACAAATGTGAATCTCTCAGCCCTTAGGAAATTTCCTTTGCTTTATCATACAGTATTATCTGTTGCAAAAAAACTGGTACATTGTGACCATGGGCCATGACAACCCATTGTGTTCACCTCAACTCTTTTGTGTTCCTGCCTTATTTTCCATGGGAAATTTCCCTCTAACACAGTTCTCTCCACAACCACAAAGCAGAGAAGTCCTCCTCCCTATTGCACTTCTACCTTTCCAGCACAAGCTCCATGGGACTGCACCTCCTGGAGAAGCAATACAACCAGGGAATTACCTGCTGACTGCTATTCAGAAAACCAGTCTTACAGGACTATGCTTTTTTGGCAGAAAACAAGAAAAAGGATTGTCCTGGTATGGACTTTAACTGAAACTGTTATGTCAGCACTCACTCATTTGGTGTTTGAGTAAGAAAGATGCAAGTTTTCTAATCAAGAAGATGTTACAGTTCACTTTGACTTCAGAAGTGCCTTTAAAAGTTTTTATCTTACATATCTTCATGCTCCAAACTCTAGTATGGGGTTTGGTTTGTTAGTGAGAAAAAAAGAAACCTCACTATATTTTTAGCCTGGAAATTTACCACAGAAATTCTATGTGAAGACAAGTCAATTATAAATGAGCCATTCAAAGTCTAAAGGCTGGAGAGGCACAGCGAATGTCCAAAGAAGTTCTAGCAAGAATTTGGTATCAAAATATGGAATGTTCTCAAGCGCTACTGATCTCCTGAGTCTCCAGCAAAAAACTCACTCCCAAAGCTCTCTTGAAATCTGAAACACCTCTTCCAGCTGCCCCAGTTACCAGATCTCTACATCAGACACTTCTCAGAGTTTCAGAAATGATATTTTGCCTTCTCAGAGTAATGACAAAGGGCACATCACAGCATTATCTACCTCTAGGCTTCTCTTCCACTGCTAGCCCTCCTAGTCCAGAGTTGATGGGAATCAAATCCTGGCCAGGCCCAGGACAGGTTTTGACACTGTTCACTGTTTTGACAGTTCATATCTGAACTAAAGCTTACTTGAAAGAAAATTGTAAGAAATACTATGTAAGGCTTAGCCTCACCATAGTAAAAACTCAACAAAATACAGCAGCCAAGCTTGAGTTTTGGGAACTTCCATAAAAAACACATTAAAGTATCAACAGCTGTCCTGGTTCTGCCTGATGTCATCTTCCTTTGAAGCCTTATATCTAGGAACATTGTTGACAGACCTTTCTGAATACTCTAGATTCAGAGGACTGAAGATAGGAGGCTTTTCCTTGAAGAGCAGAAATAGGTGTTTGACAAGGAATTGTGCTTACTAACCAAACGTTTTTTCTCTACTTCGTCCAAGAAAACTGTAGCAGCTTGGACAGAAGTTCCCACAGACTGCATGCAGATTACATGCTGTCAGTTAAACCATGTTAAGAAATGCACTGTAACTAAGTAAATTAACTAAACCCTCTGCTTTTGCACTCTCTCTCTCTCCCTCCCTCAAACTCAAGACTTTTGTCACTTCAAATATATACTTCTTGTTTGGTTTTTGAAGATACTTGCATTCCTGTTTTGTAAGTTATAGAAAATTACCTTCCAAATTTATAAGCTGCCTGGTAGATAAAAAGGTCTCACATATGTTCCGGAGGCTTAGGGTAATCTCAATGTGCCAATCTGTAATTGTTTTGTATCTTAATTTTTTTGTGCTGTTTTTGTTTAGACCATAAATTTAATTTGACATTACCAGTCCTTGAAGTTCAAAGACCTGGCACTATATTGCCTGCCTTATTTCCATCTCAGTCCAATGAGCATTTACTCATGTCAGGTTTCAGGTCTCTATCTCAGACTCCTCCAAGCTCATTACACTGGTTGCTCCTTAATGTCGACAAACCTAAAAATATAAAATTTATTGTCTATCTCTATCCTGATCACTCTTTTTAAAGCCTCTACAATGCTTTTGTTTTAAATGTCTTTCTAAGGAAATTACTACTAATTTTACCTGTGTTCCAACTTTATTCTTTCCTTTTCTTCTTCTTTTTTAAGTTACGTGCAAAATTTGGGGAAGAGAGGGCGGAGGGAGGAGTTTCAATAATTGGTTTTTATTTTTTTACTTGAATTTTAGTTATATATTTACTTCCAGACAGCACCAACTGCAGGGAGATTTTGAAAATAAAAGTCTTGTTGACCATTACCTGAGATGTTCCCAAACAGAAGGCTGTAAATGCTGCTAGTTTTAATCTCCATGAAGAAAATATCTAGGATAATTGAAGAGTATTTCAGACATAAAGAAAAATACTGGACCAATTTTAATTAAGGAACTAGAACTGCCAGATAGTAATTAATTGTTTTACATCTATAGCTGTGCAAGAAAGCATTGGTCACAATAATAATGCTATGCAAATTAAAATAACTGCTTTGGATAGACAGATTTAAATTTTCAGATGTCTGTGACTGTACCAATTTCACTGAGAAAAAAATTATGTGCTAATCTGTATTCAGGTGATTTCTTGAAACATTGTTGGCAGCCTTAACCACGGAGCAGGCAATCACAGAGGAAGACAGGAATAACACTAATGTTTAGGGAAGATAGGCCTGTCAAAATATGGGACACCCAATCATAAAAAAACAATTTCACAATAAAGTTATTTGGCTTTTAAAGAGATTACAGTTTAGACATCCTCTCTGCTAATTCAGTCTGTGTCACCGCAGGACATTTCCACTTAGACAACAGCTATGCACCACATAACAATCCAAGGAAGGCTGAAGGAAACAACAGGTGACTACACTTTTATTCTTGACATAGTCACCATACAAAGGCTTCAAGCACAGGAGCCAGCTGAAGGGGGATCTTACTCCTCTTCAGGTTTGAGGTTTTTTTCCTAAAGTAAAGTAAAGAGAGTATACATGATCAGCATATCAAGTTCAGAATGTGGGAGCTACATGAAATGTATTATATATGCAATGTTATATACATATTTATATACATATAATATACATCCTCAGTGGTATCGTTCTTCTTTGTCAAACACTCAAAGAAGTTCTGCAGAAAAAAACATTCATATCCACATCTAAGAACAATATTGCCACCAGCATAGACCAGGTAACATTGACCCTTGAGACAGATCTGGCTACCAGACCACATTATTTTCCCTGTTATCTGTGGGCTGGAACCTATCGCTCTGTCCATAAGCTCATTGAGGGTTTAGATGACTGTGAAGGCACGAACATAAGTGCATAGGTTAATAGTCTGGCTTAAAAGGTCCTGTGTGACCCCAGCTCCATTAACCACCATTTTCAATGTAAGTGTAAGCTAGCATCAACAGGGTCTAGACAGATTGATTAGAGAGAGCGGTGGGTGTTTGAGCTGAACAGCACTGGAAACAACTGCGGATGGCTAGCTGACTATTCCAGTTGCAGCTTCACAGGTATTTCAGTTCAGCATTCAGGTCACAGTCATCAGAGTGATTGAGCATTACGTGTGAACATGGGACAATTGGTGGGTTTTGCTGCAAGTTTGCAATTCCAGGTTAAATCCCAACCAGCCAACTGATTGCTGTAATCACTTGAATATTCACCAGTTCAGATTATAAAATTTTTCAAGTGCCAGTCAGCTCAATGGGTCTCACTTAGGGCAGCGGTTTATTTGTGTGCAGATACTATGGCTCCATGAGTGGATGAAATACCAAATTGGAAAGTGATCTATTGATTCCTCTTTGCAGTATTATCAATACTTTTTCCCTGTTATTATAAAAGCCCTTGTTTTATATCAAAGAACATGTTTGCCTGGCTGTTGCAACGTCCTGCCCTATAATCCAAATGGCAAATACTAATGTCTGCTGAGAATTTAAGGATTTCTTTCACTGCCTTCTTTCTTTCTTTGTCTTATGTTTATTGTTGGGAAACTGAAAACAGCCACTTTTAAAGATTACTTGCTCTTCATTAGTTATATTTCCAGGTCTTGCGGCTCTTTTTTTTTATTTCATTGCAAATTAGCGCCTAAAATGTTCAACTAGAATTTCAATAGTTCATTGTACTGGGTCTGGCTAGGATGGACTTAATTTTCTTCATAGCAGTCCATAAATGCTGTAGTTTGGATTTGTCACTAAACCAGTATTGATAACACACAACTGATTTGGCTATGGCTGAGCAGTTCTTGCACAGCATCCAGGTTTTCATTTTCCCACTCCGTGCTGGCAGCGAGTAGTCTGGGGATGAGCAAGAAGCTGGGAGGGGACACAACTGGGACAGCTGACCCCAACTGACCAAGGGATACCCCATACCATACAGCATGATGCTCAGCAAGAAAAGATCAGGGAAAGGAGGAGAAAGATGGGATGCTTGTGGTTACGGTGTTTGTTTCCCCATGTAAGGGTTATGTGTGATGAAGCCCTGCTTTCTAGGAAGAGGCTAAACACCTGCCTGCCGATGGGAAGTAGTGAATAAATTCCTTATTTCGCTTTGTTTGCATGAGCAGCTTTGCTTCACCTATTAAACTGTCTTTATCCTGACCCATGAGTTTTTGGCGTTTGTTCTTCTCATTCTCTCCTCCATCCCACTGGCAGGGAGTGAGCAAGCAGCTGGGTGGGCACTTAATTGCTGGGCAGGGGCAACCCACCACGTTGCAGGTAGCAGAGTTCTTTAAGTTTCTACTTCTGAGTTTCTAGTTTTCATTTCTGACATAAAACATCATCAAGTTTGGTACCTGACTACAAAGTTATGACAAAATAGCTAGCATTTTTCTCAAAGTTTCAGAGTATTTCAGCCCGTAAGATTAAAGTGACAAACTCAACTTCTACATTTAGAAAAAAGTTTTTAATCCTTAATATCTAGGAGTCATGAAGAAAACAATATCTCAGACTTTTTAAACCAGCCTGGGTGTTCCGGCACCCACGAAGCACCACTTAGAGCACTCAGGGCCGTCATTTGCCAGGCTGATATCCCTTTCTCCTCCAAGTTTGCTAAGGGTTTTAAGCGAAGAGCCCAGTTTGGTTTTAGCCATCATCATCATCAACGGTGCTTCACAGTTCTGCAGGCAGCCTTGCATGTAAAAGTAGACTGAGGAATTCCCACGGCGCTGCAGGCACGCTCTGCCCATTGGGCTGATGCCACCGAGCGAGGGCTGCCGGCCTCCACGAAGGCCCAGGCCGGCCCAGGCCTGTCAGTGGACAAGAGCCTTCCTCCACGGCCAGGCGCTGAGAGGCGGCCGTGGGCAAACCCACCCACCCTCCCTTTTGTGCCCGCCAGGAGGGGCACGGCTGTGCCCCCGCTGACCGAGGGGACGTGCACACACAGTTTCCCCCGTGGGGAAGGGAGGCTGACGACGGACGGACGGACGGACGGACCGACACACTGGCACGCACAGCGCCCCCCTGAGGCCAGCTCCACCCGAGGGGGG
>VZSC01017416.1:132618-148762 GCA_013398225.1 Steatornis caripensis | reverse complement strand
GGGGGGGGGGGGGGGGTGTGGCACCGTCCCCATGGAAACGGACCGATGGGCGGGGCTACGCCGCGACGGCCCCTCTTGTTGCCATGGCAGCCGCCCGTGGCGGCGGAAGTGCCTCGCGGCCCTGGCTCCGCCCCTCCGCCGCCAGCACCACCCGCCCTCGGAAGATGGCGGACGGCGGGGCAGCTCCCGCGCAGCAGGAAGGGGAAGTACCCGCTGCAGCGGCGGCGGCGGCCGGCGGTGGCCGGCGGGATCGGCAGCCCCGCGGCGGCGGCCGCCCGCCCAGCGCCCGGGACCTGCAGGTGAGCGGGCGGAGACGGGCGTCCCGCTCCCTCCGCGGGGCGGAGTGCCGCGTCCCCTCGGGGGCGCCCCTGACCTTCCCCCAGGCCGCGCATGAGGGGAGCGGGCGGTGCGCGGATCCCCCGCCGCTCGCGTTGCCGGTCGGGGCTGCCCCGCCGTGGCCGGGCAGGGCCGGGCCTCTGGGCAGAGGCTGCCGTCTTGTTTTCTTTAATTTCCTCCCACCCCGGGGGAAGGGAAGGGCGCCTCTGAAAGGGGACTGGGCGCTGTAGGAGGCGGTGGGCAGCGCTCTGGGGAACTGGAAGGGCTCTCCCGACCCCTCGGCACCTGGGGTTCAACTGCGCTCGAAGTTGTTTTGGCGCCGTTGTATTTCCCGATGCTTTATTTGGTAGGAGTGCCCTTCCCCGCAGGGAAACGTCGGTCTCCACTAACGCGTAAGACAGAGGACAAGAGCATTTCCCGGGTTTACACGGGGAAAGTTTCGAGAAATTGTGATCGCAGATGTAACTCGGCATTGGTATTTAAAAGCTTAATTGCAGACGCTTCTAGCACTATTCCTTTTGTGTGTGTGACTTGGAAGCTGTTTGAAGGTTCAAAATATGTTAGCAACAATTTGGAAAACGAGTGAAGCTTTTAGCAGCTGAGACTGCCCCTATTTTATTTAGTTGTACATAATTAACAGAGAAAGATGGATATAATATTCTTTTTTTTACTTGGTTACTGTTTGGGATTTTATAGGTTCTTGTTGAGATTAACTTTGCTACAATATGAAACACTAATAAAGTCTGCATTAATCCTTTTGGTTCATAAGGTCTTTAGTTTGTCATCTGAAGCAGACGGGTATTTTGGGTAGAAAACTATTGATAGAATGTTGAAAACCAGATACTCTTCTGGATTGGAGTAACTGACCATCCGTCCATCTGGCTCTGTACTTGATTTGTTGTGGCACCATAAGAGATGTGGTGTATGGAGTGTACAGAAGCCTGGCCATGCCCTTTTACATGGCCTCAGCATCCCTCAGTCTGTGGGTTACGGACGTCCCGGGGTAGATCTCTGCCAGTTCCTTTTAGTGTCTGCTTATGGACTTGTTGTCTATGACTTACCCCATCAACTTTGAATATCTAAAAGATACTTACTTGTATCTTCAGGCAGAATGGAGGTCTTCAGTGCTTTTCTTGAGTTATCTTGTTACTCAGTTTAATTTTCTTAATGGGTGTGACTCCTCAGCTCATATTTTCCCCCTGCATACAATGCCTCACAATAATATGAGATAAATGAGTGTGTTTTGAAGGAGAGGTGATGTTTCATTTTATTTTATTGGTATTCCTTCTGCATAAAACTACAATAGACTTGTAGCCTAATACCTATTCTGGTGTGTATTGTAAAATGTTAATATCACTTGCATAGTGTGAACAAAATGGTTTGGGGACAAAATTAAGGACGTTGTGACAAGCAGAGTAGAGTATTATTTAGAACAAAAGTAAGATTGCTAAAAATGACGTGAGATGTGCCTCACGCAACTCCCTAAAAATGAACTTGCCAGTGATACGACAGCATTTGGGGAACCTTTGGGAAAAACTTTCTTTTTTAAATATTTGCGATAATGTCTTGAATTCAAGCCAGAAAGGCAGAATTGGTTCTTAATTCCCATACAAGCTTGAGTTACGTTTTTTCAGTTTTTATGTAAAATGTTTGTAAAATTTATTATTTGCTTCCCAGTCTTACCAGAGGGTTACCTAGCAACTTTATTTCAGTTTGTTAACATTAACAAGATGATGCTTAATATATATGTGTGTGTATACTCTTTTGATTCTGAATCTAATACAGACTGAATGTAGCTAGTGAAGCAGTATGAACCAAATGACAGCAGACTACAGGTTCCAAGTTACAATGGCATTGAGCATTGGGGCGGGATGGAGTCATAAAGCGGAAAGGAAGTTGAATTTGGAGTAGTAGTTGGGGCTTCTCCTGTTAATGTTCCTAATTTTCTGGTGATGCACACATTTTGCATTAGTTTTTGTCTTATTTCTGTTCCATAGAGTTATAGACTTCTAAAAAGACTTCTGTTTCCTGCAGTTGGCATTGGCAGAGTTATATGAAGATGAAGCTAAAAGGCAGTCGTTGTGTTCTGACAAACCAACAACTACAAAGATAAGTAATACAAAGGTGTCACAGAGGTAAGACTGCTTTGTACTTCAGAAATGTGTTGAACAGGTACTGTATTAGCTCACAAAACTTTGTCATGCTTACTTGATCTCCTCCTTGTATAAAAAGCGATCTACAGCAGTTCATAATCAGAAATTGTGAATCCCTGTAATAAAGCACAGTATGTGTCTTTTCAGAGTGCTTTTTAAATTGTATTTGTTTAGGAGCGTTTGTGCCAGATGGTATTCCAAAACACTTTAAACCCACTTCAGATAAGACAAGATTAAGATGCTGCAAGTGAAATGCAGTGTTATTAGTAGGTTCATTAGCAGGCTCCTGTGGGGGGAGAGAAATAAGCAGGGCTTCTTAATGAATTTGTCTGGGTTTGGCAGGTAGAAGGAAAGACGTATCCAGGTATTAATGCAACTTTTGCTGGCGTGCAGTATCTGCAGTTCACATAGCATTTGAAGATTCAATGTAGTCTTAAATTTTTTATGAAGAAATCTTGCCAGCTTTTAATTAATTTTTATTTAAATTGTTTTAAAGAAGATAAGTCTTTATATCATTACTGTCAGTGATGCCATAACAAGTCTTGTATTTGGCTTGTCTTTCAATCAGTGCTGCCAACATGGATCTGTTTTAAAGGAGGTTAAGCAACAGAAAAGATCTTAGTCACCAGAGCCATGCTTCAAGTACATCAGCAAATGCAGATCTTTGGGAAGAGGGATTTTAGCATGGTACATGACACTTGGAAAATAATAGAATTTTTTTTTATTTTTTTTTTGTTTTGGTGAAACCACCTAAGTTGACTAATCAGCTACACAGAACACGGTTTATAAACAAATAAAGCAAACAGCTGCATTTACCAAGACCTATCATGAAGTTACAACTTCCCACTCCAACCAAAGGAGAAACTGCAATACAGTATCTCAGATACTTCAATGTGATAGCTGTTTGCAAACACTTGCTCTTTGTTCACAATCTTACTGAAAAAGATGACTAGAGAAAGAATATATGGCTTCTATTTGCATAGTATCCAAAATGAGATTTTTCTTTTAGTAGATTTTGGTTTGTTCTCAGATGAGCAGTGTATTAATTGCAAGGAAGGATCGTGCTGCTGTTGAAGTCATCCACTCGGCTTGCCTTGCACAATTGCAGGTATAGAAGAACGTCTCTGGGCCTTGCTGGAACAAACACCGTATTATATATGCCATCGTGTTGTGTAAGCTCCTGTAAGAAACCTGAGACTATTGGCACAAAAATACAAACCCCACAAAACCTGCAATTCAACAAAGGAAGAAAATAGAAGAGATTAAAGCATTTCTGAAATTTCTTAAGAACTTTTTAGTTCTTAGGATCCTCACAGGCAGAGACTCCAGGATATCAAAGAAAGCCAATGACTTCACTAGGCAACTTACCTCTGACAAAAATGTGGAAAGAATTTGAAGTATAATTAATTCTGGTAAGATTGATTCTGAAACAGCTGTTGAGCTTGCATATTACCTGTGTTATCTGTGGGACCACCAGTGACATAAAGCAGAATTCTGCATAAGCTGTGCTAGAATAGAATAATTCAGTTGGAAGGGACCTACAATGATCATCTCATCCAAATGTTACTGCAAAATGCCTCTGCCATACACATGCGCGTTTATGCTTTTTCACTGAGAAGCATCCATAGCTATGTACTCTGGCTGAGAAAAGTATGGTGAGAACAAAAAGACCCCAACAACTTGATATCCTTAGTTTTTGAAAAATAAGTAGATTCAGAAGTTAGATGTGAAGTGTATGTACCAGTCATCTTGAAACTTTTTCTTTTCTCTTGGCAGTCTTAAAATTGATTCTCTTAGAAGGCTGAGAAAACCAGAGAGAAGTATGAGCGACGACAAAGAAAACCAAAGGTATTTTTAAAACAAAAAAAAACATTTAACAGTTGTGAAAGTAATTGGGATTTTTTGTGATTTTCACACTTTGCTCTCCCGTTTTTCAAAATGCATGTGAGTTAAATCTATCCTGCAAAGAGCTAGTAACTACAGAGATGCTGTGTGACTTATTAGAGTAAGTGTTAGCCGTACACTGCTGTAGTAAAACTATATTTAGCAGAATCTGGCTGTAGTCATGTAGGACCTATATATGCCTTAACACGTGACTATATGGATGTAAAGGTTGTAACTTATGCTTGGACTCAAAAGCTTTTTTGCCTGGATTATTCTATGTATCCATTACTCAAATGTTTGAGTACTTCCTTTCTTTCTTGAACACAAGCTATGATGAGAATTCTTGTTTCATCTCCTTACCACAAAAATTCTTTAAAATCTAATAATTAAAGATTTTCCATAGAAATGGCAATTGGGATAATACATACAGATTTATGTTCAAAGGAGAGATGATACCAAGGGATTGCCAGTTATGTGATATCATAAAAGTAGTGTGATTGTACAGTCTTCTCTTCTCCAGGCTAAACAGACACAAGTCTCTCAGCCTTTCTTTGTAAGAGAGATGCTCCAGTCCCGCCATCATCTTTGTTGCCCTCCACTGGACTCTCTCCAGTAGTTCCCTGTCTCTCTTGAACTGGGGAGCCCAGAACTGGACACAGTACTCCGGATGTGGCCTCGCCAGGGCCGAGTAGAGGGGGAGGATCACCTCCCTCGACCTGCTGGCCATACTCTTCTTAATGCACCCTAGGATGCCATTGGCCTCCCTGGCCGCAAGGGCACATTGCTGGCTCATGGTGAACCTGTTGTCCACCAGGACTCCCAGGTCCTTCGCCACAGAGCTGCTCTCCAGCAGGTCAGTCCCCAACCTGTAGTGGTGCATTGGGTTGTTCCTCCCCAGCTGCACTTGCCCTTGTTGAACTTCATCAGGTTCCTGTCTTCCCAACTCTCCAACCTGTCCAGGTCACGCTGAATGGCAGCACAGCTTTCTGGCGAGTCAGCTGCTCCCCTTAGCTTCATATCATCGGCAAACTTGCTGGTGGTACTCTCTGTCCTTTCATCCAGGTCGCTGATGAATATGTGGAACAGGACTGGACCCAGTACTGACCCCTGGGTAACGCTGCTAGCCACAGGCCTCCAACTAGACTGTGCCACTGATCACAACCTGCTGAGCTCTGCCATTCAGCCAGAGGTTAATTAAATTTATTAAAACCTTCCCATTTCTGATACTGGCAGGAATGGAAGTATACCAGATCTTTAAATTAAAAGATGGCGCTGGCACTGTTCCAGTTTTCCAACAACAGTTTTACGCTCGTTCTGCCAAGGCAGTGTTAGTTGTGCATCTGTATTCTAACCAGCCCAGGCACAGTACCATGCACAGGATACCCCTGAGGAAGTCGGTCTTTCTGGGAGCAGGCGGCATCCAGATGAGATGAGGTGTCTAAAGCCATGGCCACATAAGAACTGTGTTCACTGAAACATATGTCCTCAGCCCCTAACCTGTGGGCTCTGTTCCGGAAGGCACCATGGTAGTTTTGTTAGTGTAATGTCTCTGGAGTAGTGCTGCTTGGATTGCTGGCAAAGTCAGAACCAAGCAGAACATTTCTGTCATCAGAATGAAAAGGATTTGTACAAAATTTGGCTCTTTGTGCCTTCATTTTTTGTCTTTTAATGGGAAGAGGAAAATTATGCTTGTTGTTTAAAGGATTGTTGCTTATGAACATTACTATTCTAAAGATTTTATTCAGGTGACTCAGAATATAGAGGATTACAGATTTCTGGGGCTTCTAATAATCCGAGTAAAATTGTTGCTGAACTCTTCAAAGAAGCAAAAGAACATGGGGCTGTCCCGTTAGATGAAGCCTCAAGAGCATCTGGAGATTTCAGTAAAGCCAAGGTAAACGTTAAAAGATATTTTGATCTCTATTTACATCAGTCTGAAACTCATTTAACCACATGAGAGCAAATGTGCCTTTTTTGTGGTTTGCGAATAGCAGAGGATTTGAACCACACAGTTTTGTATTATGTATGCTCAAACAGCTTGCTCTAGAAAATAAAGCGGGGAGGAACCATACAAGTCCAAGGGGAATCCAGTTAGAAATCAACCTGAACTGGAATTATTTGCTTTATTTTTAAAAAAATCTTCTGCAGTTGCATCCCAATCAAAATCCCTTATCTGTTGAATTAGTAATGTTTGAAAAAGTGTACTAATTAGAAATGGAAATGCGTCACATAAAACCTGCTTAGCCTGATTACAGTTACTAGGTATAATTTTCCACTTAGAAAGTATACAAGTTAGTGTATTTGCTTTCTATCACAGAAGCAAGATTGCTGATGCTTTTATTTGCACCTCAGTAAGAGTTTTAATAAACAGTTTCAGATATTTATTTCAATAAGCTTTTCCATGTATTTTTTTTCCAGTCATTTTCTGGCGGTGGGTATAGATTGGGTGACTCATCACAGAAGCACTCTGAATACATATATGGAGAAAATCAAGATGTAAGTAAAATTCTAAATAGCAGGAGACAGAATCTCCAACAGATGTCTGCTTGACAATGTTTACAGCATGAAAGACTAATATCTAAATATTAGATAACGTGTCAAGTAAAAATTGTTGAAAGTGTCCATGGAGGACAGATCTTTATTGGATATCCTGAAGGTCTCCATTATGGAATTTTCTGATGTAAATTACTTTGAAATTCTTAGCAAACATTCCTTTTGGTTACTTTCTTCCAGCTGTTCTGCATTCTTTTAGCTGTGCTAACATTTTAATCCTCTTGGGTTAGGAATTGTTTCTTGTGGCTTGCAAAGTAGCCAGTCTCAAAGGGCACGGAGGTATTCCAGGAATGGTAATGCAGAAGGCTAGAGGCTTTTGGAAAATTGTCCAGCCTTTCTTTCTTCTCACTTAAAAGGCAGGAAGTGAGGAGGGGGCAGGGAAAGAAAGTTCTCTGCACTTCGCTATTCATGTGAATGGCTAGAGCGAATATTAAGCTTATCTAGAAACAAAATCAAGAAATGAGTGAGGCCAAAGATTGTGGTTCAGGCCGGGGGAGGGGTGCTGTCATCTGTAGCAGAAGCTGCTGCCTTCTGCCCTCTTAAGTAATCCTCTACACTCTAAGTAATGGCCAGCTTTACTGAGCCAGAAGCCTGTTGCAGTGGGGCTACCATAACTAGGGTTAGGGATGGTTTTCTAAGGAAAGGTCAGTTTGAGTGGCTAGGGAAGCCTAGTTGTGCTGAACTGCAAGGCATTGGTCGCATGGAAGAGAGGTGCAGACTCTGAAGATGAAAGGCTCTGGCTGGAGGTATAGGCAGGCAGCGAAATAAGAAGGGAGTGAAGGAAGCTGATTTTCAGGATTCTCAGCATTTGAACTGAACAGAGCTGGTATCAACTTTATTGGAGCTCAGCATGTAATAATTTGAGGAGAGAATAGGTTTTGCTGTAACTGATGTATTGGCAGGAATTTGTTTCTTAGTTTATCAACAAGAAACGTTTACTGCTTTTAAAAAGTAGTTGGAACACTGGAGATTGCTACACAGCCACTGTGTTATCATCCGTTATCTCATGGATAGCAGATTAAGATTCTTTTTCCCCCAAGTGTAAAAGTGATCTTGAAGTAGTAGTAGTCAATAACTATTATTTGCCTTTTTTTAAAGGATTCCAACAATGATAGTTACAGTGAAGTGCTCTGTTCTTTTTTGTCATATGCATTCTTGGTGGTGTGCTATAAAATCTGTTAAGTATAGATCAAAAATTCTGTAATTAATTTGTATGGAATTTAAATATGTTACTTGTCTATCTTCACTTGTTTTTATTTCACCGTTTTTGCTTCATAGGTTCAAATTTTGCTGAAATTATGGAGGAACGGCTTCAGTTTAGATGATGGCGAGTTGAGATCCTATTCGGACCCAACAAACGCTCAGTTTCTTGAGTCTGTTAAAAAAGGGTAAGTTAAAATGGCAGTTTTTTGAGGTATGTCTTTAAAGTGAAGTGAAGAAAAATGGCTTCTCAGCACGTTTATAATTACGAAAAGCTGAAGGCGGGTCATCTGCCTGGACCCATAAAATGTGTACTGTACTTGTCATCAGATGCACGGGACGTTTGAAATTTTGGAACACTTTGGTTGCTTCTGGTGGTTTAACTCTAAATGCTACTTGCTACAGACAGCTGTTAGTTTCATATGTTCTGTTAGTGCATTCTCTGTTTTGGCTGTCAGTAGGTTCTAGGTTTTGACTGTGAGATCACTGGTCTTTTTTTTCTTCCTTTTAGTTTTTCATTTAATCTATTATTTTGGCATTAAATGAATTCATATAACAATTGTACATCTATGACTTTTAAAGTAAACATACTAATAATAATGTCTACTCATACTGTACTGTGTAAGGTTTTTGTGTAATTTTGTATTGCAGTTCAGAACGTAATTGGGAAACTTATTTTTGTAATTAAGGGAAATTCCTGTGGAACTGCAGCGACTTGTTCATGGTGGCCAGGTTAATCTGGATATGGAAGACCACCAAGAACAGGAATATGTGAAGCCTAGACTGCGATTCAAAGCTTTCAGTGGAGAAGGGCAAAAACTTGGAAGGTACAAAACACTGAGTTTTCTTTGTGTGTTCATATGCTGTTTCAAAAGTAGGTTTAATCAATTAGGAGACTGTTGGAGAAGCTAATCAGATGATAAAAGCAATATGAAATTTTTCTGTGCAATCGGTCTCATCCCTGATTTCACAGTCACCAGTAATTATGGAAGTTTATATATAATCTTAAAGAAAAGTTAAGTCTTAGTCCTATGTCCTGGAACTGCTCGTAGGTTTGCCAGATACTTTGTGCTTTGTTGTGACTATGAGATTTCTCTGCCTGTTCTTGCATATAATTTTGCCTATAATTTTTTCTGACTTCTGCAGTGTTTGAAACGTGAGCAAAGGAAGCTGAAAGGTGATTAGTACTGTACAAACTTCATGAGAAAAATCTCTGTCTGGATAGAGGAAGCAGACCAAGATAATTGTTCTGTATTTAGTGAGGAACAGACAGAACTTAGTCGTAATGTGATTCTGGCAGTAAGGACATACTGTGCTCTGGCTTACCTGCAGTACCATGTTGTCTTTTACTGCTGGGATCATTGCAAAGGGAATAGGAGATGCTATTGCAACAATATGGCTGATGCTTGATTTAATACAGATGGAAAGTATTTTCGTAGGGGAGCAACTCAGCTATTTTTCTGAAGTGAAGCAGCAGAAATACTGTCCTGAAATATAAGGAGTGACAGTTTACAAGGTTATAAATTATACAAGGCAAGTCTGTTAGCTTTGAGAAATAATTTTATAAACTTTTTTTTTTTAAAAAATGATCCATAATAAATGAGCAATAAGTTGTATCAAAATCTCTCAACTTTTACTAGGATTTGATTAAAACTTAAAATGATTCTGCAAACATCTATAGTAGGGGCTGTGATTTTAAAAACAACCAACAGCGAAGTTGTACGTGGTCCCCTAGACGGAAGAATACTGCAAAGCCTAGATTGTGGGAGAGAAGGGACTCAACTGTTAACTTCTGCCTGGAGCTCCCACTTCCTCCAATTCTAGTGTCATCTCCAACTACAGCATAAAATTCATAAATGTTGTAAAAAACCTGAAATTTGATGATTTAGAAAAGTTTATGCCTGGTTCTGTTTCATTTGCTGTGCTGGTGCAAGAGTAGGTGGATGCTGTTAAAGCTGTCTGACGTGTAAAATTCAATTGAACTGATACATAATGTGCCAAAATTCCTTCCTATGACTGAACATTTCAGACTACTTTGTCCAAAAGTGCATAATCTCTGTTCTTTTTTTAAATCGGACAGTAAAAGTAAACAGTAATGTGACCTCAACTCTGCCAATCATCAGCTTTTTCACATAACAATTATAGGCTTTATAGCATCTTTTCCAGCTGACTTGCTATTAGCTGTTGAATTGTAAATACTTCTAGATTTCTTTTTGTTATTGCATTTATTCATGTAATATGCTTGGTTGGCAAAAAATGGTATTACTGGTGTGCCTCTCCAAGTAATTTAATTCAAGAAATTATTCTTAGCTGTTTCCAATCTATATTTCATCTTTTTAAAAAATGAGGAAATGTGCTCAGTAAAACTGAGAAGGTGGTAAGCTGTGGTAGAAATGACATAGGGAACAATTGTATATAATAACTTCTTCACCTGAGGACTTGCTCATGTTATTAAAGAAAATAGGTGGGGAAGAGAGGAGGTTCTTTATGTAAGGAAATGTGCACACCCATTGGGTGGCACTTTTGTTTCTTTTGGTAGCTTATGAAGTCTCAGGTATCTAAACAATGAAAGGAGAAGCCAAATTGTTATCTCCAATCAGATTTATATTATTTTTATACTAAATGGAAAAAAAATTTCCAAGCATACAATGTGGTGATATCAATTACCTGTCAGTATCATTAGTGCTCTAAAAGAGTGGGAGATGGCCAGAATCATAAAGTAGTCCTCCTGAAAACAAGTACTAGAGCAGTTTGGGTCACTTTAATGCAGTATAATGGTGCATGATTATTGTTTAATATAGTCCATGAGGTACAGTATATAAATCTTAGTATCAGACTGCCATTTCATGCTCTGTAAGCATAAACAAAGATGGTTTTGTTTGTACTTGATAACCTATTTAAAATCATGCAAATGTAACGATACGCAGTTAGAAGAAGAATAAATGTGAAATAGTGCAATCATTGACAAGAAACTACAAAAGCATTATTTGCATCTCTATTTAAAAAGCTGTGTATATATTTAGTTCAGACATCTTTGAGAGGACTCATTTGTACTAGCTATACATGGTAGTCATTCAATGAAAAAGACAACTGAAACATTGTTCAGTTCTGGTTTGACTGCATCAGTAACGTCTGGTTTGTTTTTTTCAATCCTTTAGCCTTACACCTGAAATAGTCAGCACACCTTCTTCCCCAGAGGAGGAGGAAAAATCCATTCTTAATGCGCCTGTTCTGATTGATGATTCCATGCCAGCGACTAAAATTCAGATTAGATTAGCAGATGGAAGCCGATTAATACAAAGATTTAATCAAACACACAGGTAAATTGATTCAGTGCAGGTAACCATAACTATTTTGATGTTTGTGTTTTGTCGTTAAATGAACGTTAACAAGACATCAAAAAGGGGAAAAGTAGAGCTCCACTGAAGTGTTATAGCTCTGTGTCATTTTCATAACGTATATGTACTGATAAACTGACTATCAAAGCAAAATTCTGTAACTGGAAATGCAAGATATTTCATAACTGCAAAGTCACAAACTTTCATGACCAGTTATGCCCTGTGTTTTGTAAGGACACGGTACCAGCCATAACTGTTTCCAGGACGACTGAATTTTGGACAACCTCGCTACGTAATCATCCCAGCCCTGGGCCCTTCTTGGAAGGAGCGTGTGACTGACTCAGATAATACTGTGAAGGCACTTTATTGAAAGGTGTTTTGGGGTATAGTCTGAATTGAATATAGTCCACACTACAGGCAGAGAAACGCCTTGGCCCATAATCAAGAGCTCCAGCTTTCTACCTTGTTATACTTGAGACTAAGACTAAATATGACATGGATTCTAAGCGTAGACTGCAGCCCATATGTAGAAGGGCACATGGACATAACGTACTCATTTGCAATTCTGGCATGTAGGCTGGACATAATACTGAGAACCAAACTTTGTTTTGTTTTGGATGGTCATCTCCTAGGAACTGGCAGCATGCGAGCTTGGTGGGTTTTTTAGATCTGTTAGTTTGCTGATTAGAACTTGCCATCAGTTTTATTGACATTGTCAGGGCATTGCCACAAATGATGTTGGCCAACCCCATTTATTTGCCTGAGAGGTTGTGTTAGTGCAAGGTTCTGCAAAGCTCTACTTTGCACTGTGTGGCTGAGAGAACTTTGGGCAGAGGGCAGAGATTTGGGCAGTAGTTCCTCCTATGCTTCACAGCCAGCAGGGTTCAAGCCAGCCCTGGTCTGAATTCTGCAGTGTTGTGTTAGAATGCAGCTGAAACGGAGCTTGAGTCTTGCCTTGGAGGTGGTCTTAGAGTGTACCCAATTCCATGTTAATATTGTTACATGGAGAGTTCACCTGTTTCCTTTTTTTCCTTCTGGCTCAGAATAAGGGCAGAGCCAACATGCAGCATTCTTCACCTGACAGCATACACAGACCACAATGAGGCAATGCTAGCTGAGATGCCAGTTGGGAGGAAGATACAGCAATAATTTCCTTTATTTTAGCAGACCTGATAGTACAGGCTCAGATCCTTTCTTCACAGCACCTGCTGGAGAAGTGACTTTGATAAACAGTAGGGTTCATCGGGAGCCTCTGTAGCCGTGATGTGGGTTTTTTGCCTGCATGAAAGAGTGGAAGTGGTAAACTTCCCAGTAACATTTGTACTCGAGGGTGTGTTGACAGAAGCTTGTGCATCTCTTAGTTATCCTTGCCATATGTGTGATCAAAATCAGCTACTGAAGTGCATTGTTTGTATCATAAGCCTTGAAGACTGATAGAAAGTTGAAGTTCCTGCTGATGTGACTACAGTAAACCTGCCTGCTTATTAGTACAATAGATCTTCAAAGATTTATTCTCAGCTTACTGTCTTAGGTGAGAAACCTCAAACGTCAGTTTTATCTCTAAAATCTTACTTACTCTTCATCCATGCCTTACAAAGCTAAATTGTTTTGGTTATACTGTTGATGTGATTGGTTTATGAACTGTTGTTAAGAAATTCAATGCCAAGTAAAAGTAGGGGGAACCTCTTGCTATTAATAATTCCCCTCTGCTTTCTCATCACTGTCACCATATGTTTTAAGATTTCTCCTTCCGTTAATAATGTAGCCTTTTTGGAGTGTACTGATTAATAGTGAATTTTTTGACAGCTGGTGTTGAAATTACTTGACTTTCTATGCTAAGTAACAGTTTGCAATATACTTCTATGTTACAAATTGTATTTCTGTTATTTGAGAAAACAAGCAACATTCACTTTAATTTTTCAGATTTCATATGCAAGAAGCAAAAATTTCCAGGCTACAACCATTAGTCATCTGGATCAAACGGAGATATAAAACGAATAGGACACATTAAGTGGCTCAGTCTCTGTTAGAAGGTTTTGTGTTCTCTGATCATCTTAATGTTCAGAGATTTATGTCAAAATGGAATCATACACGGTTTTCATGTCTATATCCTTTCCACAGGATTAAGGATATTCGAGATTTCATTATCCAGTCCCGTCCAGCATTTGCAACAACTGATTTTGTTCTTGTGACTACCTTTCCAAATAAAGAGCTAACAGATGAAAGCCTGACACTACAAGAAGCAGATATTCTTAACACTGTGATTCTTCAGCAATTAAAGTAATCTTACAGTTTTTGGTACAATATAGGGATCGTGCTGTATTGTCATACAATGTTTCCAACAGCTGAAAAAAAAGAAAGATCAGTGTCTTTCTATTCTTCCACTTTCACAGATCAGATTTTTGGGTTTCATGTCTTCCAGCTAAAGCATATCTAACTTTTTTATTTTAATTTCTCAACATCGTTCAACCTTTTCTCAATATTAAGCTTCCCTATGTTAATATGTTTCAAACCATATCTTGTACTAAATGTCAAATGAGATATGACTTTATGACTCTTCATTATTTTGAGGGGAGTGGGAAGAGAAGCGTTTTTCTGAAGGGGACAGTATCTTTCATACAGTTGGTAAGATTTGCACTATGGAAATGTTTTATGCTGCATTGACAAACAGCCATTTGAAAACTTAGCCTGTAGGTTATGTTTACCTTACAAGCTGTATTAATATTAAGGTGTTCTGATTAATAGGTTGAAAGATAATTAATGCCCTAATATAATTTTTGTATATTCTGTTTGTAGTGTTTCATGGTGCAGTATAATATTTATATTCTAGTTTTTATGTAATTTTCCCTGTATCGTTGCTCATATGAGTGAATCAGTTCTGGAGATGCAAACCTGAGCTATTGCAGACTGTAATAGCTTGTTCTCATTTGTATTCTAGTCGTTCTACTTGTGGTGAAAATAAGTATCAATTTTTTTCTTCTTGAAGTTAGAGAAGTGGCAGAGACCACTGTCATCTGGAGAAATGCTGTGATTTCTATTTTATGAGAGTAGGCCTGTGGTCACTTTAAACCTGAATATGCAGTTGAACCCTGTGCAGCTACATGATTCTTCACGTGAACAGTTACTTAAATAATGCCCCCAATAAAACACCGAGGTGCACAAACACAGAACTTGTTTATGCTATCACTTGCGTGCACAAAAGTAGACGTGTTAATTGGTCGTGTAATTTTGACCTGAATTTCAGGTCTTTATATTTGGAATTTTGGCCAAAGGCATTTTGTAATATTCCATGGGGATTTGGTTGTGCAGCTTTCACTATACTTGTTTGGAAGCTGTATACTTAAACCCCTTAATCTTTGAAATTATATATTTTTTCAAATAACTTGGCCCTATACTGCAGTATGCAGGTAGGAATCTTGTGTTGTGGGCAAACTGGCTGCTGTGTTTTAGTAGTATGCAGTTTTACAGTATTTGTGGCTTTATATCAGATGAGCGGATCACACTCTGAAGGAGGGTAAATGGGCTGTATCTCTTGTACTGATACATGTGTTAAAAATGCTGTTTTCACTGATTATTTTATTCTAAAAATATCAATATTTATTTATGCTAAGCTTATAATTGCTCAGTATATTTGATTAATCTTACATTTTTACCTCAAAGTAGATATTTGAGTAAATTTTAAACATGCAATTGTATTTGAAGTATTTTGTTTTGTAATCTGAATATCTGCATGATTTTGATCATAATTCATTTCATGTGCTAAGTAATTAAAGTTTTAAACTAAAAAGACCATAAGCAACACTTCCTGTTTTCTTCCTAATTTATGCTGTGATGAAGTGGTGATTGTGTTGCATGCCAAATATTTAAGCCTAAACGGAAAGGAACGGACACTTACTGTGCATATATTTTATACACTAACACTTCTCTATATAAATGCAAGGCCTATTGTGAAACCGATCTTGGGCCATCTGTGGTTTGGGCATATTTCAGTTCACAATGTAGGTAAAGTTACATGGCTTATTACTTCTGAAGACCATTATTAATTAAACACTGATGTATGAAGGACAGTGGTTAAGTAAATTGGGGGGGTTTTCCCTCTTAGTATGCCGAAAACCACAAGTGTGTATTATCACAATGTTTCAAATAGCTAGTAAATTTTAGTGTTCAGTAGCAGCTGACAGTAACTGAGGGTCCTGGTAGTTGTCATTATTTTGTCAAGACTAAGAAAATGTATCAGTGCTCATGTTTAAATATTTCACTGCTTCTCAGTACTTTAGAATATAGAATATAGATGTAGAATCTTCCATCTCATAATTTTATGTCATACCTGTTATTAACATGAAATTCTCACTCTTGTAGCTAACATCTTGGCGGTTTTGGCACAAAACGGTTCTTTGAATACAGACCCATGTAGAGGATGATGATCTTTCCCTCACAGGAAGGCTGCTGAGCTTCTTGGGAATTCCTGTTAGCTTCCATGAAATAAAGGTAATAATCCTGTCACTTGCCCTTGTAGGCAGCTTGTGAAAGACTCAGAGCCAAATAATCCAAAACTGGATGTTGTCTCTTAAGAAAAAAATTTCTCTTTTTTTGGACACTACTCTGATCTTTGTAATCATTTATTCTTAGTAAACACAATCAGCCTTGTTAGTATTTTGGGTTTTGGGGGGGGGGGGGTTC
>VZSC01017416.1:120037-132505 GCA_013398225.1 Steatornis caripensis | reverse complement strand
GGGGGGGGGGGATTTCAGCAGTGCATTAAGATGTTTGTAAACATTCTGCTTTAATCTGATTACAGGACACACTTGCACAATTAGCACATATTAACAGCTGTATCATGCTGTTCTTGGTCTTTGGGAAAAATCTGTCCAATATTAAATGAATCAAGGAAGAGCACGCAAGCTCTCAGAGGTGCTGTTACTAGCTCCCTGCTTAGTTGTTTGCACTAAGCTAAAGCTCCTGTGATCTTTAAATTGTATTATTTTGTGCAGGGAGAATAGAATGAGAGATGCACCTTCCTCTTGCTCGTGCTGATTAAGCCTGACAGACCTCAGCATAAACATGTGCTGTTCTATGGGCAGATGAGAAGCAAGCAGCGAGCGTCTGGAATAATAAATATTGATTTCATGGCATGCCAAAAGCAGTAAGCTTGTGGTTTTTCTGTGGGATGAATATAGTTGGAATGGGTCCCTGAAGAGATTAAAAGTAGGACTGGTACTGTTTAGCTACTCATCAATTATTTGAAAATAAAATTGGAAAACCCAAAGAGTACTGCAATGATAAACAACAGGGGGCAGCAACTGTGATGAACATTTAGTGAACTGTAGTAAAAGGATCAACTGGATCCTGAATACAGACGGGTGTCAAGTTACGAATCTGGAACCAACTGTGAAAGACACCAATAGCCTTGAAAGCACTGGCCCTGGAATGGAGTTGGATGACAGTAAGCAAGCATTGCAGCAGAAGTATTAACACACCTTTGAGGTTTACAGAGGTGCCTTTGTGACTGGGAGATGATTTCAATCCATGTGTGTGTTATTGGTGAGTTTGATCCTGTTTATGGTGCTGGGTCTGCTTCTTAAGAACCTTAGAGGTGGGACCCAAAAAATCAGTGGAAATGCTAAATTAAGTATCTTAAAAGAGCTCGAAACAGTTAGCTTATCAGGAAGAAAATAGAGAGGTGATGTAAAGTTGGCAGTTACTTCGTGGGGGCAGGGGGAAAGTATTATAGGGGCTGTTTGGCAGAGAAAAGTGTAACAAGAATTAGAAGCTTGTACAAAGCTGAAAACTCAGTTCAGGTATTTTCAAAGTGAAATTAAAACACATCTTTCAATAGTTGAACTACTGGAATGAACCAACCTTGAAAACCAACTTCTCTATCTTCTGGTTTTTGTTTAATTCTCACTGTTATGCTGGCTTTCTGTAAGATTTGTTTTAATTAAATCAAATTTATTTGGGTTTTGCTACAGAGACAACAAAGTAAAATAAGATGGCTTAGTTTGGGGAAAGCAATTTACTTTGCCTTTGTCTGGTCATACTTACAATTAATAAATTCTGCTGTATGTTTCGTATTTAAAGGCTGGAAATGTTACGTACCTCACTGTGCATCTTCAATATTTTTATTACAGACATTAAAAAAAAAGTCTGCTGAACTTCAAACAGGAGATTAACAGAACTCAGATTACAGACCAGAAGTCACATTCTTGCACTTTTTACTTGCAACTCTCCTCCTTTTAGTAATGGTCTTGTTCCGTCCATGATTGAAGAGCTCTGGGGCAGCCCGTCTGAATGTTAAATGAAAGAAACTAAGTTTTAGAAGTTTTTCATCTAAAACCGAGAAGTAGGGAGGGTGTCGAGTTCTTGTCTGTTTGCTGGGAGCTGTCTGCTGTTAAGTACGTGATCTATAAGATATGTATTTGGGCTCTTTTTCTAGGGTGTGGGAAGATAGGTATATTATTCAAACTGCATTAAGGTAAACTGAGACGTCCTTAGCTGTGGAATTAAAAAAAAAAACCAAACCTTTAGGGAATTACTCTGGAAGAGCCTTATTTTAAACTTCTAAATCTACCTCAGTCCAAATGAATTTGGTGAGATCTTAGACCATTTCAATACTAATGAGCAAGTACTCCCAAATGGGAATACCCAGGAGTCATTTTTCCTAGATAATGTTTTTAGCCGAAGTTTGAATAGAAGGAATTACTTATGCAGGGCTGTGAAGGTATTTATTTCGTGGAATTCCTAGTGTTTTACTAGGTGCTGATATAAAAACTTTGATTGTCTATTCTAGAAAACAAAAATTCATACTGTTTACTAGCTCTGTCGTAAAAATTACCAAATAATTGAACTTTGAGGCCAAAATAAATTTTCTGATTTCCAAATTAAATTTTAATTAACTTTTTCATGGTAGTAGCTGTCTACGGTGTTTTGGACCAATGGAAACCTCAGAATTTTAGTGCCTGCATTGTGCAAACCCCACACAAATGTTCCATTTTGGTGAACAGAATTAATTTCTGTTTGTCTTGCAACTGTTCCTAATCAAGTTAAATTAAATCATCGTTAATCAGATGTTCACAATGTAAATGTCCTTACAGTATTTCGTCACGATTTAGTTAATCCATTTAAAATTAGGTTTTACAGATAAAAATCTCTACTTGAATGTGAAAACATAACTGCTAGTTTTTTAGAAAGTTTGCAGTTAATAGAGAAGAAATTTATTTCTACTTGGATTTGATTTCTTCTTCTCTTAGCAAGCTGGTTCTTTTTAAAACAAATTGAGAAATTTTCAGTGGAGATTACTTTGGCTCTGAATACAGAATAGTGCTACCTCCTTTTGTCCATGAATGAGTACCTTGATACATGTGAATACTTGTTTCCACTTTTCTACTTAGCACTATTTTTTATATTTTTTCTCATTTTGAGTATGTCATGTGTATGGTTTCAACTCTTTTAACTACAAAAGTCTATTCCTGCATATTTTTATTAATGCAGTGGTACTTCCTATTTCAAATCCTGTCATCTGAAAGGAATCACTGAAAGCAGAAGAGGGAGCATAAGTGGATATAGGCAGATGTTTATGTTAAAATAATTTTCAGTAAATTATTTGCCTCTGCTCTTACAGTCCAGTAATTCCTTTGGTTTTCTAAAGAGTCTTCCTGAACACTGCTTTTCCTGGAAACAGAAACGTATCTTAGACCCAGTTGGAACTGCTTGGTAACCTTGGTCACCACTCAAAATACTGTAAGCTGGAATTTGGTCTGTGTGAAAGGAGTGAATGCTTCATCTGGAGAGATCAGGCAATTAGACCTTAGAAGGATCTGCTCAGAGGAAAAAAGTGAACCTGAGTCCTGACTTAAATCCCCACACTGAGAAGGTTCAGATGTACAACTGTACTGCAAGCTAGTTTTAAGATACAGGCTAATGATCCACCTTGGTAGAATCAAAAATAAAGGCCTGGAAACATTCTAGGTTTCAGCTAGACTTAACAGATAGGTCTGACATCAGTCACAACCCTTAATGGAGGACTAAGCCCTATTATTAGGGGTATGCCTAGGGGGGATTCCCTGAACATTTCTGTCTTGCACATTAACCGTACCTGTCATGTGGACAAGGGAAAACCAGAAATGAAAGATTGTTCGCAATGTAATGATTTAAGGTGTTGATGTTAGCAGAGTTATTTTTAGTTGCTGACAAAAGGATTTAATTTCAAAGGCTTGTTAGTTTGGTTTTTTTTTTTTAAATATAGTGCAATTCAGGTTTCTGTCTGGGTTTCCATGAGCCATACTTCCCCTTCTCTAAAGCAATTACTTAAATGAATGGAGCTCAGGGAATCCTAAGAGGAAACGGATCGGGTGGATATGTCAGTCTGGCAAACATGGAGGCAAAGCGGGCCCGGGAAGCAGAACAACCACACTCAGCAAATGTAGGCAGGAGAGGATGCTTGTTGAGTGGGGACCTGTAACACATCCCAGCTGAAATCCTGTAACACATCCCAGCTGAAATCCTCACTGTTCTGTGAGGGGCTGTTGGCTTGATCAAAGCTGATGATACTCCAGGTTGCTGAGCTTCTGACACCTGCTTTGCTTCATTCCTGACTATTTACTAGTTGTTGTCTCTGCTCATCGTTCCTGTTCAGTAGAAGAGTGCCTGCAGTATGTCAGTTCTTTTGGACAATTGTAGTGGCTTGCAAGAGTCTGTTACAAAAGGCAGACTTAAAGTCTTCCCCTTTCCCTCAATACCTTTCGTCATCCAGCTTCTTCAGCATAAGACCCCAAGATACGCTAAACTAACACTTAACCCGGGTACATTAAGCAAGTTAAGGTTGTTGTATCTTCTCACCATGTCACTTATAAATATTGCACTTGCCCTACTTAGATTTAATTGGTTTTAATACATGTGCTCCAAACAAAACAAATCATACAATCAAAATTTTGTGTCTTCATTGTATTCCTTCTGGTGAGCTTGTGGTGCTGGCAGATAATTTCTGCCCAAGGACTCCAGCTCTGTGGAATTATGAGGGCAGCTCTCCTTCCTTAGGTCCACATTTCACTATAGCAAGATTTCTTATTTTTTCGTTTTGCTTGGCTTATTAGCAAATAAAGTTTGGTTAGTCATTGGAATATGTGTATTCCAGGATGCACAGAGTTCTCCAGTGTTTTGATGTTTCACTTTTAAATCTGACAATTCTTTGACACACTCCCAAGGGGCTCTTAATAACATACGAGGTTTACTTAGCTAGTGCTTTTTGTATTCCTATTGTTGCGGAGCTCAGCCTTCGGAATACAGTTCTGTCTGGTGCTTGTGGCATTTTTGTAGTATCTCATGGCCCAAATTAAGAAATAAAACTTAGGTTGCAGATGTGATAAAGATGTGGAGTAGGTCACAGTGTCAGCAAATAAATGTGAGAAAACTAGAACCTTGAAAGGATTTTGGAAGAACTTCGATTCTCCATGTTTCTCCTCTAACCTGCACTGACCTCTTTCACACAACAGTTTTTACTTGTTATTTGCTCAGCTAAACATTATCTCATATGTGTACAGAAAGTCTTTTTAAGTTCTATATCAGAGGCTTGAGCTTGCAGTGCTTGATGCATGTCTTCCTAAGCAACTCCCTGGAGACTGTCGGCCGCCTGTGGGCACATGTGAGAACAACTTTAGGTTTAATGCTCAGATCCTAAGCTTTTTGTGGCTTGTGCCATGTCTCTCAGTGTGTGTGCAACTCCTGGAAACAGTGGCTGCCTAGTTGCAGTCTTCAGGACCTACTGCAGTAAAACTTTGAAACAATAAAAAATCAGTTTAATGACTGCGTTATTGGTTTCTCCAATTCTAGCTCCTAGTACCTGAAAAATTCTAGCTTCTAGTGCCTTGCAGTATCAGTCCTATGGATCTCCAGGGTGGTGCATTGATTGATATAATCTCTAGCTTTGGTGTAGTGAAAACATGTGGAAGAGAAAAACATGTGTTTTCTCTTTCTCTTTTCAAGTGGCAGTTTAGCTGAACCCATAAAAAGTCAGAACATGTCAACCTGGCAAGGTCTGTTTGCCTTAGTTGTCTGTGTAGGCTTTATTACCCAATCGACTGCGCAAGCAGAGAAGGTAGAGGTGACCTGGAGTCACTGGTTTCCAAATAGCCTTTACTCATGGCCAAGGCCACCAACAAACATGCATTTAATTTTATGAATTTTCTTAGAATTGTAGCATATGCAGGCTCAGATAGCGCTGCTGTCCTTGTACGAGCACAGTAACCAAGTGTCTGTTAGACACTGTACAATAATGAGATATCTTTATTATGGATAAAACTATATTTTGTGAATAGATTTGTGTAAGTCTACTCTGACATGAACAAATCAGTCTCTTTTCCATAGAGTAACAATGTGATAGTCAATAATATGAGTTTTTCTAATATATTCAGAGGAACTTGAAATGTTGTGTAGTAGCAGTAGCATTGTTATAGAGAGCTTGTCTACAGTTATAAGGATATTTTAATTCCTGCAAGGCAGGATAAAAAAAATCTGTAACTGTACTATCAGATAGGAAAAATGTATTTGGATTAGGATTTTATAGATGAAGCCAAGCATGGGTTGCCAGAGCTGCTGGTCTGATGAAATCAGACTAATCTTCAAGAGAGAACTACATTATGAGTTGTTCAGGATGTGGTAAGTATTTTGTGTAAGTTCCCTCAGTGAAATATGGATGTAGATTCTGCCAATAATTTGCATTTTATAACAAAAGGAAAGTGTTGGGCTTTAAAAAGAAGCCTGAGTGTATTGGAGGTTTGACGGCCAGACTTGAATCTTAGTTAAGCAATTGAGAAGCAGTTGCTAATATCAATAGAGCCCAGTTTTGCTTTCTGGTTTGCCCTTACATAGAGCAGTTAATTACAAACACAATGCAAGCTGGTCATATCAAATTATTAGGGAGCGATTGTTCCTCCCTTCTTTATCCTGTCATTCTGAGGGAGGAACAGATTGTAATCTGTATCAGGTGTTTCTGCTAGAAAAGCTTCTAACAGATGTGACAGTACAAGACACTGCCTTCTTACTCCAGCTATCACAGCACCCACAGAATTTGCAGTCTACACTTCCCATGCAGGTAGCTGGCCATCTTTCATAAATGTCATGTTTTTTCTTGTATTCTTGCCTACTTGAGCATCTGTCACTGAAACTGAGGGAGTCTTCTGACAATGTATTTTCGTTCTGTGTTCTTAGAGTCTCATCTGTTATGTTTCACCTCATCCATTTTATGGTCTTCTGCACCTAATGCTTCTGCTTGAGTAATGAATTGCTTTGGTGGCTAATTAGGCTGATCATGTAGCAATTTAGTTTCTGCTGAAAAATTGCCCTCTGTAGGATAGATCATAATAGTTTGTAGCCCAAGGATTCACCTTCTTTCTGAGAGCCACGTTTTCGTGTATATTTAGGAAATAATTTGGCAGACATGTATTAAAGTCAAAGGAAAAATCAATACAGGCCGAGGGATGAAGGGATTGAGAGCAGCCCTGTGGAGAAGGACTTGGGGGGTACTGGTGGATGAAAAGCTGGGCATGAGTCGGCAAGGTGTCCAGAAAGCCAACCCTATCCTGTGCTGCCTCAACTCGGTAGTGGAAGATTGTTGTGTTTGATGCAAATGTCACTAATGGATTCTGCTTTCTACAGTCTTTGCACTTCCTTTTTTTTTGCCATAGCTAAGCTAATTTTTTCATATTAAAGACCTTGAATCTCTTTTGTGTTGCTTCTCTGTTGCTACTAGTCTGAAGGTATTGGTATCCGGATGTTTCTCAGCCCTACTTTGGTAGAAATTAAGTCCTTTAATCTGCAAATATAGGTAAAAGGCAAGATTTGCACTAGAAGCATGAGTCTGTTCCCTTACTCAGTGAGATAAAATACTGTGAACATAGTGGGTCTTTCTAGTGAAATACCATAGTGGACATAAGTAAATGGTAACAACAAAGGACCTTGGTTAGCATGAGAGGGGATAGTGGCTTGTTCTCACTGCGATACATTATTATGGACTTCTTTTTTCCCCATTGCTTTTTTGTCTTTTGCATGCTAGAACATGCCTCTCTTTCTCCTCACCATTTTTGACTAAGTGGATGATTATTACCTTTAATCTGAGTTCAGAGCACTTTGACAGTATTGCCAAATCTCATAGTTTCTTCCCAGTAATGGGATTTTAGCTGTCATTGCAGCTGATCTGTCAACCCATGACATACCACAGACTGCAGATATCATATGCTAGCTGTTGGAGAACTTCCTCTTTCTATTGTTTCTTTTATTTTTTGCTTGTTTCTCTGTTTTCTAAAGCAGAACAGTCAGACCAGATTGCTGCAGAAGTCAGCAGGAGTTTGTTTTCATTCTGTGAGCTGATGCGGTTTTCTAGAAGAAGAAGTTAAAAGGAAAACAAAGAAAAAAACCTCCAGGAGCAAAAAGTGTCTCTGCTTATGAACCTCCTTCTATGAGCGCTGCATCAGTCCCTTGAAGCTTTCCCTTTCCTGCTGCAGTACCAAGACTGGAGTAAAAGGGAAGGGATGAATCATGGAATAATTTAGGTTGAAAGCTACCTCTTGTTCATCTGTACCCTAGGGTTCTTTCACCCTACTGTCTAGACTTAGTAAGGGGTAAGCAGATCAGGTTGCATTTAAACCCATGGTAGTACAGGAAATCTGTGGAGTTGCAAAGAAGAAACATAGAGTACAAGGTAATGAATTGGACTTCACCAAGGGCAAGTCTTGCCTAACCAACCTAGTGGCCTTCTATGACAGAGTGACTGTATCAGTGGAAAAGGGAAGAGCTACGGATGTCATCTGTCTGGACTTCAGTAAGGTCTTTGACATGATCCCCCACAATATCCTTCTCTTTACATTGGAGAGAGAACGATTTGATGGGTGGACTGTTCAATGGATGAGGAATTGGTTGAATATTCTTATGCGGAGAATAGTGGTTAATGGCTGAATGTCCAGATGAAGATCAGTGACAAGTGGTGTCCCTCAGGGGTCCATATTGGGACCAGTGCCATTTAATATCTTAAAAAGTGACATAGACAGTGGGATCGAGTGCACCCTCAGCAAATTTGCAGATGACACCAAGCCAAGTAGTGCAGTTGACATACCTGAGACAGGATGTCATCCAGAGGGACGAGCTCAAGAAGTGAGCCCTCGTGAACCTCCTGAGGTTCAACAAGGCCAAGGGCAAGGTCCTGCAACTGTGTTGGAGCAACCTCTGGTATCAATACAGGCTGAGGAGATGAAGGGATTGAGAGCAGCCCTGTGAAGAAGGACTTGGGGATACTGGTGGATGAAAAGCTGCATGTGAGTCGATAAGGTGTCCAGAAAGCCAACCGTATCCTGGGCTGCGTCAAAAGAACTGTGACCAACAGGTTGAGGGAGGTGATTCTCCCCCTCCACTATCATGACACCCCACCTGGAGTACTGCCTTCAGCTCTGGAGTGTTCCCCAACATAAGAAGGACATGGACCTGTTGGAGTGAGTCTAGAGGAAGGCCATTAAAATTGTCAGAGGGATGGAACACCTCTCCTATGAAGACAGACCAAGAGTTGGGGTTGTTCAGCCTGGAGAAGGGAAAGCTATNGAGAACGATTTGATGGGTGGACTGTTCAATGGATGAGGAATTGGTTGAATATTCTTATGCGGAGAATAGTGGTTAATGGCTGAATGTCCAGATGAAGATCAGTGACAAGTGGTGTCCCTCAGGGGTCCATATTGGGACCAGTGCCATTTAATATCTTAAAAAGTGACATAGACAGTGGGATCGAGTGCACCCTCAGCAAATTTGCAGATGACACCAAGCCAAGTAGTGCAGTTGACATACCTGAGACAGGATGTCATCCAGAGGGACGAGCTCAAGAAGTGAGCCCTCGTGAACCTCCTGAGGTTCAACAAGGCCAAGGGCAAGGTCCTGCAACTGTGTTGGAGCAACCTCTGGTATCAATACAGGCTGAGGAGATGAAGGGATTGAGAGCAGCCCTGTGAAGAAGGACTTGGGGATACTGGTGGATGAAAAGCTGCATGTGAGTCGATAAGGTGTCCAGAAAGCCAACCGTATCCTGGGCTGCGTCAAAAGAACTGTGACCAACAGGTTGAGGGAGGTGATTCTCCCCCTCCACTATCATGACACCCCACCTGGAGTACTGCCTTCAGCTCTGGAGTGTTCCCCAACATAAGAAGGACATGGACCTGTTGGAGTGAGTCTAGAGGAAGGCCATTAAAATTGTCAGAGGGATGGAACACCTCTCCTATGAAGACAGACCAAGAGTTGGGGTTGTTCAGCCTGGAGAAGGGAAAGCTATGGGGAGACCTTATTGTGGCCTTCCAGTACCTGAAAGGGGCCTACAAGAGAGCTGGAGAGGAACTTTTTGCGAGGGTGCATAGTGATAGGATGAGGGGGAATGGTTTTAAACTGAAAGAGGGTACATTTAGATTAGATATCAGGAAGAAATTCTTCACAATGAGGGTGATGAGACACAGGAACAGGTTGCTTAGAGAAGCTGTGGATGCTCCCTCTGTGGAAGTGTTCAAGGCCAGGTTGGATGGGGCTTTGAGCAACCTGGTCTAGCAGAAGGTGTCCCTGCTTATTGCAAGGGGGTTAGACTAGATGACCTTTAAAGGTTTCTTCCAACCCAAACTGTTCTATGATTTTATGAATTCCCTGGCTGAGGTAAAACAGACAGATGTGATGCGCATGTCAAATGAAAAGATGGAGGTTGTGGACCTGTTGGGACCATTGCAACCAGTGGCAACTCTTAGAACAAGGACTTGACACACCTTATTTCACAAATGATGGGAATAGGTGTCAAGAAAGCGAAAGGTCTCAAAGACTAAAACATAATTTTGTCCCCAGAATCATGACTTTACAAGTTTTTTGAATACGACTCAGTTTTCTATTTTATATTAGTGAGGTTATCATTTAGGGTAGAATGTAGTTCTTGCCCAGAAGAGTTTTCCAGGTGTCTTCAAGTTTCTTTAAAATTCTTCCTTTGAATGATATCATTAATGTAATTTCTTTCTGAGGGTGGGGGTGAGTGAGTAATGATGGAGGTAGATTCAACTTGCACCAACGAGCCTAGCAAGACAGGCTCTTTTTTCCTCCTGTAAGTAGAGTTTGTTCTCTATTGCTTTGTATAAAACAAGTAAATTAATAAAATTATCGTGTTTATAAGAAAAATCGGCAGCATCAAACATAAATATGTAGAAGCTTATCAGTATAAACAGCAAACAAGACAAAAAAGTAGTAGTATAAAGTGACAGTCAGTGTCTGATTTCTGATTAGGAGTTTGGATAGGTTTTCGCTGTTATATTTTAAAGTAAACAAAAAAGATGCAGCTCTGCACCTGGGCTTTTACTGTAAAGGGTTTGTGCGACTCACATCTCACCAACTGTTTTGAACAGTATGGCTGTGATAGTCATGAGATGCTACGTACCAAAATTTAACATCAGCAGATGGGAACATCTCTGTAGTTTGATGGATCCATATTTGTGCATACAGCAATAAATAGAAAATCATTCCTGGACTCTGCCCTGAGAGAGAGATGTCTTCTGTAATTTCAAATTAATAGAAATATACGAATCCACTTTCTGCCCTTATAGTAAAAGTTATAGAGGACACTTTCAAACATTGGTTTCTCTTCTTATACTGGAAGTTTTAGATTAAGTTCCTACTGATGTTGATGAGACTGGAAGCAAACCAATGGCAGTGTCTTAGGGAACTTCTACTGTGTAAGAACTCCAAAGAAGTGGCTGGTAAGTGTTTTCAAAAGAAAATGCTGTATGAGTCTACATAGATTTCAATATATGAATGCATGGTAGGAGAAAGTTAACAGTTCTATGGTTAAAATGGAAAAAGCAGACATTTTAGTTACTAGGGAAGTTATGAAAATAATTCATTTCAGAAAGAGCTGGGTGATAGCCATTTAGCACATCTGACCTAAGTAATATATAATATCAGAATCTTCAGCAAACCAAAACATTGTGACAGCCAGTACAGACAAAATGAAACAAAGTGCTGTGCTTTTCATCTTTTAATCCTTTAACTTGAAGTAATTTTGAAAGAGCTTTTTAAATGGGAAGAAAACCAGAAAAGTGTGATTTTGAATACAGTGAAAGGAAAGAATTAGTTTGCTTATTAACAATCTAAGTGATTCAGGAAATACAAACCGTATATAACTGCTTTGATTTACTAAAATTTGCATTTTTTTCCACAAAAGTTGTTGGCCCAAGTGGTTTGCTAGATCTGTGCAATCTTCACTCCCTTGGCTTATGCACAAATTACATGATACAATGCCTAAACCAAGAACACTGTCTCTCCAGGATCTCCTTTTACAGGGTAATCGAAAACAAAAGTCTCTAGGGCAGGTTTATTATTTTACATGATCAATAGCTAGATTTCCTGTATAAATCAGAATATGTTTTAAAAGCCGATGACCAAAAATGACTTCAAAGCCTGCATTTCTTCAGCAATCCTTGAAACTCTGAGAATGGAATTCAGTTCAAAGATTAGGACACTTAAATGTAGGCATCTACCTGTACACATTTATGTATGAGCAACGTGCCCAGCTCCCACACTAGTCTGTGGAGGTTTAGGGCTTGATCAGGCTGCCACCCCACAGTCAGGTCCCAGAAGGTTTTGGTCTCTGAAGACACCATGAAGTTGACACATTTGACACTTGACTTATGGTATCCCCATGAAGTGAGTCAAGAGATTACATGGGATACCACAGGACATTTCAAATGGCTTTGAATACTTGTGTGTGGACAAATGAGTCAAACCCCTTGCTAGTCCCATCATTTCAGTTTACAGATTTATTTGGTTTAGCCTAAAGTAGACACGCTGTTGTGGTGTAGGCCCCGCTTCCCCCTACTAACAAGCCGCATTGCAATGTCAGATCATCCATCACCATGTAAGAACAAAGAGCTGGGATAATTGGGCACTCTCCGACCCTGCCTGTTGGTGCAGTGAGCCAAGACATGAAGTAATACGGTACCTCTCTGTCCCGGGATGAGCACAGCGAGTTGGGACAATTAGGCACTCCCTAACTGCACCTGGAACTCCTGCTGCAATCACAGTGAGTTGAAGTGATTAGGCACTCCCTGACCATCTCTGGAACTCCTGTTGTCTGGGAAATGTACCTAAATCTTCTCCTGCATGGGTTGCAGCCCATATCTGAGAGACGCCAAGACTAATTATCTGATAAG
>VZSC01017416.1:89044-119405 GCA_013398225.1 Steatornis caripensis | reverse complement strand
CATTTATTGTTACTGTTGATTGTTATGAGACCCATACTTACATGTTAAATCACTTTCACTGAAATCCCAACACTACACTCCTTTAGTTATAAACCGTTGACCAAGTCTGGGACTAGGAGTGGATTCAGCCGCACCTAGACTCCTCTGAGAAGGAGTTTAGAAAGCAAGGGGGTCCACTCTGAACCTCGTGACTCAACGGGAGGGCACTCCTTATACCCTTTTCCCTAAACCCTGTATACATCACTCCAACTCGACCCTGACTCGGTTTCCCCTATCTGACCACTGTATAATCGCTTCTCTCTGCCCACCCCCTGCCATTCACTGTGACAGTTGCACTTAAGCACCACTCTGACCCAATTCCCTTTGACAATCCCTTCACACAGTAAGTAATGGAGTGAATCTTGCCATCGAATTCTGTAGTCGCGCTTTTTACAAACTCATATTAAAAATCACCTTTCCCTCATATCTTTGGTGGTGATTCTTTGAGTGACCGTTGAACATTGACCACTCACCTCCGCAACACACGCATACTTTGGCAGCTGCTGGTATTCAGCTCTCTGCTTGTGCTGACCAGATCTCCACTGGCTGTATTGGGAGTTTTGAAACCTAGCTCACATATAGACATTTACAGATAGGTTTCTTAATCTGTGGGCTGACTCTGACTCTCCATCACTCTCAAAATAGGATTTTAAACTTTTTAAAATTATATTTTCCTGTAGTCTTTGGTGGCACAATTTAATATTTTATTTTTCAGACTATAACAAATTATTTTCATCTATATATGTGGCACCAATTTTTTTACTTTCTCTCTTGTGCACTCGCTGTATATTCATTACAAAAATCTGTATTACACTGAAGCTAGGAACTTGAAGTAAAGGCTGTTATAAAAAACACTTCCCTCAAAAATATAATTATCTCCCAGATAAGCATAACAAGCAGTGAAAATTCTGTATTTCTGTAGTTTCTTGTTGCCCAGCATGTTTTTGACAATACATAAATTTGTAATAATGGTTCTATAGTGCTGGGGATAGATGAACATGTGTTTTATTTGGCAGGCTCCAGATACGTTATTTTCTGTGTGTTTTTACTGGTAGTCTTCTGCACAAAGGTTCAAGGCTGACAAGGCTGTTGACGGTGCAATGATTGGTGTACTGATCTTTAGCAATAGCTGTAGTAGTGGAACACCTTAATAAGCGCTGTTCAAGGCCAGTTTCCAAGGCTGAACATTATCACCTAATAACTTTGATCAGAGGGGTAGCAAATATTTGCATAAGTACATGCATGTGGATTCAGTCTGCTGTATTTTATTTACAGCAGTAACTGTTTGGAGTAGGATCTGAGGCCTGCACTGGAAATTGAGGTTCATGGTTTCCACTAAACCGGCACTTTTACTGGGCTCTCCTCTTCTTCCAACTCCGTCCTATCTTATCTCCTGAGACTTGCCCTGTCTGTCATTTCTCCCCATAACCTTTTGTTCTCCCTCACTCTTTTGTTTCCTAACACAAGCTTACTTCAGCAGTGATCATGCCATGTTCCTTTATTCTAAGCTTGATGAACACGCCATTTAAAATCACATGCTGGAGTACTGCTTTAAGTGCTGTTCTGGCTTCCCATCAATTGAATTTACACCTGCTTCACTCAAATGACATTGCTTCCAAATGTCTTTAGCCAGATCAAGTCTCAAAACCAGTACCTCGTCCTTATCCTTCATCACCCATCAGCAATCTCTGTAATGACCGGTGGTGCTTCTCTTAAAATGTTATCTCTTGGCGTCTGCGTAACTCAATGTAACTTAACATGTATTAAGATGTAGCCTTTTCTAGCCATTCTCCTAACAAAACATTCACCCAAGTGCTCCCTTCTTGCACTGTAGCAATTTTCTAGTGCTCTCCTGTCCTACCACTTCCATTCGTATTTTTGTTGCGAAGGCCGTTTATCTCTACTGTGATCCCTCCTCCCTTGCCACCTTCTCCTGCATCCTTTATAGCAGCAAAGATAAACTGCTCTTTTGTTTTCACTTTCAATAAACTTCATATCTTAATCCACACCTACCTGTCATCTGGTATTAACTGTCTAATTCTCACGTTTTAGATCTGACCATATCAAGATGCTTTACTGACAGTGATAAACTTGACATTAACCAACCTGTTGGTCTCTTCAGATCACTAGCTGGCACGCTGGCAACTCTGCCTCATTGTTTTCTTGCCCTCCTCTAGATGGATGGTTTTTACCTTGTCTTTTCCTTGGATTGTGACATCCTTGGGAGAAGCATGGTGGGTTTGTTCTGCGTTTGTGTCATTCTTACAACAAAGTCCTGATCTGCGTGGAAATAATATCAGTAATAAACAACAGTAGTAAAAGCATTCTTAGCAGGGAGGCCGAGGAATAAGCATGTAACTTGTGCCCATCGTTTAGCTTTGGAATCCATTTGTGGGGTGAGATGGGGCTGGCTGTTCAGCCCTCGCCTCTGACCTGTCTGTGCCAGGAGGCTCAGCAGTTAGCTTGAGTCTTCTGAAGTGCAACCAGGCGTCTACCTTCTGGCATTGCAATGCCTCCACTAGGAACCTGATGTCAGCCATCTGCAGATAGCTCTGCAGCGCAGCGCATCTCTCTATATCTGTACCTGGCACCCATAGCATCAGGTTATGGTTTCTGCAGATTATGCATAATTTCTAATGCTTTATCATATCATCAGACTTCCGGAAAAGTCCTTTGACTATAGCTTCTTTACAGATGTAGGACAATCTCTTGAACTCCAGACATGAAACTTCAATGGGCAACAGTTGTTTTGGTCTGTTTACACAGGTTTGCTCTGTCTAAATAATACCTATAAGAAGCTAATGTACCAAGAGTATGAATCACTGTTAACAGAATATAATCGACTGTTGCTTGCATCATTAATCCTTTCCCCTGTCATTTTTAACACCAGCTTTTAATCCTTATAAGGATATTATTCCTCGTTCCAGCTTCTTACATCTAGGTAACAAAATAGCCATGAAATTAGTCAGTTCAATGTGGAGGATGTGTTTTTAGAAAGCCCCACTTGACTGTTTGCCTTTCCTAAGGCTTCGCTTACTTGGGCAGAGCAGTCAAGCTGAAATATCACGTAAATCAGAGAGGAAGTCTTTCCCTCAACGTAAGGAGCAATCATCATTAAAGAAGGGAGCAGAGCTGAGGTCACGGTAGATCAGCAAGGCCCAGATCTCCTCTCGCCCGCTGATGCAACCCTTTCGGCAATGTTCCTCACCCTGTGCTTCAAACCAGATGTGCAAGTTCATGGTGGTGAGTGATAAAGCTTTTGCGGGCACCAAATGTTCACATCTGTCCACAGTTCTGAATTGCCTTTCAGGGCGCTCTGTGCGATACAGGCCAGATGTCCATACGGAGGGTGGGCTGAGAAGAGACGGGAGCTGGCACTGATCTCTCTATAAATGGAGTGAAAGGTGACACTGGCCACGTCGCAGCTGGCACAGGCACGTCAGAGGGGTGGCAAGGACTGGGCCCTGCGCTCCTGCCAGCCAGCCCTTCACGCAGGGTGTTCCCCAGCAGCTAATGTAAGGACGGAGGCCTCCCAAAGCCCTCCAAAACCTCACAGAAGGTTTTTCATCTGTTTTTCTTGAGAAGTGCTGAGCACTTGCAGGTTGAGCACTTCTGAGAACAAGTCCATTACTTAGGAGTCCGATACGGATCCTGAAGAAGCTCCGCTCATGCTTGCCGTACTCCCGTGTGCTTCCATCAGCACCCCTGGAGCATCATTCAGAAGAGAAATCTAGGGTGAAGTGGACCTCTGGCCTGACCTTTTCCAGCCTATGGTCTTTAATTATGTCCTTGTGGATGTTTATATGTCTCAAGCCTGCAGTTTCTGGAGACTGTGACACATCTAATCCTCTCCCGATGAACTGTTACGCAAATGCTACTGAGAAATAATTACATGGCTCCTCACACTGAGGACTTCTCAAAACAAGAGTGATCCCATCAGCCAAGGCGTTTTAATCTTTCAAAATGTCTATGGGATCTTGCTATCTGGTGGGGTGAATTTCAGGAATGACTGTTATCCTTAAAAAGATAAGTAGAGTCTGCAGGATCTTATTTGTCAGTGAACTATCTAAAATGAATGTTTCATTTTAAAAATCTGTGGCTCTTTTGTGAATTGCTCTGAAGTGACCTCTCTCTCCTTTCATGACACGTGGACCACTGAAGACCATTTGGTTTGAAGTGTGTCCCACAGAGTTTTCTGTCTTGGCAGAAAACAAATTAAAGTCAACAACAGTTAACAAGCTGGGTATTTACACTGACGGCAGTCCGTTTAATAGCATGTAACCTTTATATTGTTTAATGCTGAGGTTATTATGAGGCAATGACTGCTTTTACCACCAAGTCTCCTACATGCTGCTAGTTAAAGAAGGACAGGCTGAAGGCGTAATTATGATCAAGCCCCGTCTGTGTGCTGCTTAACTGTGTTGACCTTATTGTGGTGTAAATGAGAGCAGATCTTAGCCATATCTTCAGGCTGCTGACACGTGACTTTAGCACTCTGTCCCTTTCATAAATAGCGAATACCTCTTTACATGGCTACAGCTATCCATTTACACCAAGACCACAAACAATATCTTTTGAAGCAGCCTATTGATAACTAAGCTATAGTTATCACTAAAATTTATTTCCTGCTTTCAGGAAAAAATATCCTATGACTTTTCCTTGTTTTGCTTTCACTTTTTTTTTTCTTCAGAAACTTGCGTGAAAGGTCTTGTTATGAACACTGGTTTATCCTGATATTTCTACAGTAAAATCCAAATACAATTTAAGAGCTTTGGGTAGGACTTGAAAATCTTTGTTCAAAACCTCAGTCACCAAAACCACTGTTGACAAGTTGAAGAGTGGCTGCCTGAATTTAGCGGCAGCTCTGTTACCAGGTGCCTGTAGTTCTGCTTCTGTTTGAGCCCAGAAGTGCTGTAGTTTTAACTGAGAAGAGCAGCACTTGGCACGCAGCTTTAACACTCAGCCCATCAGGATCCATGGACCAGGAGGTTCTCTCCCTCTGCCACTGGGGAGCTCCTCAAAGCAAGCCTCCCAGATCAAGTCCCCACACAGTGCAGTGGCAGCTTCTTCCTTTTAAAATTTGGCTAGGATGGTTTTAGCTTCATCCCATCAAGCAGTTCCAGGCTGAACCTTAACCTTGAGAAATTCACCACTGTGCTGTCGCTCCCAAGGGCCAGGTCCCAACCACTGAGAACCGCCACCACACTGCATCCTGCTGCTCCCAAGCCTGCCACTGCTGCCTCCGAGTGTGGCAGCTGCTGCTTCATGCTCGTGTTGCTGGGAAGGAGTTGGTTGAGCCTGCTGGAGGCAGATGACTCTTCCCAGGGTAGTTTTACATGACCCTTAACATCCAGCAAAAGCTTACCTGGGGTAGTCTCTCTGTGGATGAATCCCAGTTGGTGAACAACAGCTATGGCCAAGATGATTTCAGAAATGTAAAACTGTCTTGTTTTCTGATAAGGTCTTATTTCATTAGTAAGGTCATCGTGTCACCTCCAAGAACTCCATGGTGAGGTAAAGATTTCTTTTAGCCTGAAAACTATAAAACATTTTCACTGCCTAGATTCCATCTGTTCTGCCAAAAGGCCTCCTTCTGCTGGGTTATGAGCCACGTGCTCTCACTTAGCTGCCTGTGTCTTGTTCAGAATCCCAGGATCGCTCTGCAGAGGTACCTGGCTAGCCCCATGCAGATCTCATCTGGGTCCAAAAAAGCTTGAGCACTCAAACTCCTTGGTGTGCCTAATCTATAATATGCTTGTGCCTCACTCAGGAGATACTCCTTGCCCTTACCCTTTACAAGACAACCACCAGGTTAGAGTTGTCCCCTGGGGTGTGGAAGAGACGGGACTCAGTTCCCTCCTTTACTTCAGGGACTTCAATCCCATGTCGAAAATGAATCTTTTCTCAGCTGAAAGAGCACTTTAGCTGTAAGGGTACCATCAGGGAGTCAAGCAAATCGTCCTGTTGAATCTGTTCCATTTTTCAGAGAAAATGCCCATGTCTCTTCTGCCCATATCCCTTTATGCATTTTACCTAGTAAGTGTATGATGTGAAATACTCACACAATATGTGACAGAGGCTGCCTCCTTCCCACCAGCCTGGATCTGCCCAATATTTTTCTAATTGGTCTTACAGTTTTAAGTCTTTTTTTTTTTTTTTTTTTTGTCTCCTGTCTTAACAAAAGAACTGCTATTAGGAGATGCAGCAAAGAGAATTGCCCTCTTACAACCTTTTGGTGTCCGTGACCCTGGCAAGGCAGATGGCTATTGATTGCTGAAGTATTTGGTGACATTAGCTGAGGCATAGCAGCCACAGACTTTGTACTCTTTTCTCCCCTCGCTTGCATCTGTGTGACCCTGGTAACAGGGGTTTAACTGAGGTTAGAAAACTAGCAGCCATGGTAGCAAACCAAAATGCTTGTATATAGCCCAATATTCAAAAAAGAAAAAAAAAAAAGAAAAAAGAAATCCCTATGCAAAATTGCTCAAACTGTCCATCTGTATGCCTTTTGTCACACAGTGGAAGCGTACTCAGGGGGTTGTAGTGGATCTTTTCAGCTGCATAACACTAGGTCAGTGTTGAAATGTGGCATTGCACTGCAGAGTCCCCTGAAGACATGCTGATATACTCCTCATGTTACAGGAGTTCAGAACCGCGCAGACAGAGGTGGTCGCCTCCGTTGTTTTAAACACTGAATATCAATCCACAGGTTATGGGTCCAGCTGACCATGGAGAATCGCTACCCCAGCAACAGAGGAGTGACGGGAGGCTGAGTGGGAAGGGCCACTCTCCCGAAGGAGTTTTGGCAGGAGCACCTGAGCCACACCTGCGGGACCCTGTGTACGGTCTGGAAACAGCGCTGTCTTCTGCCAATTTATGATGACTCTGCAGTTAAGACATTGGACTTGGGTGGGATGGATATGGACCCTCGTGCTTACCTCTGCTGTGGTTTGTTGCCTGGGAATGTTCCTGCTGCTTCTGTTAGGAAATCTTAGCTCTCCAGGAGAGCAATGTGAGTTGTACTAAAGCTGGCCATTTTAAATTATGCAGATCTGTATTGTTATTATTACAAGATAGTTGCACTGCACGAACATGTGGGAGTTCTGACCATTCTTTAGTCATATCTGCCCTAACACGAGTATATCTCTTTTCCATTGGACTTGGATTTAATAAGATTTCTTTGAAAACAAAGCTTTGTGCTTTGCATATTGGAGTAAATAATTTTTAAAGCCAAGTTGTTCATCCTGTGCATCAATGTGTACTACAAATTTTTTAAAAAGTATAGTTATTTTAATTGCAAATAGACTTTTAAGACTATCACTTTCGATTATTTCTATTAGAAATTCATAGGGATTTATGCAAGTTGCAATGAAGCACTTTTTGTTCTAGAATGACAATAATTTTAGCGCTGACTTCAAAGCCAAACATAAATTTGTAAAAAGCAGTCCAGCCTGACAGAACTTCACAATTTTTATTTGCTTGCTCTTCGTCTTCTTGGTGCAAAAATGGCTGAAGGCTATAGACAAAACCTAATGTATTTGTAACATTTATCTGGTACATTCTGAACATTAAAAACTGATCTAATCCTCACTGGAAAAAACAATATGAAAAAGTAAACCTCAAACAGAAAATGAACTTTCTCCCTCTATGCCTGTTGCAAAGAAAAATGTGGCATGGTTCCCTGTAGCTGAACTTCTAGTTAAAATGCTGAAGTCCCTATGAAGGCATTGAAGGACAAGAGAGACCACACCAACACCTTTAGTAATACCCTCTGTAGATCTGCCCATGTGGCAAGTATCCAGAAGGAAAGAAAAAGGAATATAACAAGGGGAAGATTTAGCAGTTGAGAGAAGAGTGGGTTTCAGAGTCCCAGGAAAGAAAACAGGCATCTGACCTAATGCACATGCAGTTGGCATAGTGGGGAAGGCTGGGTAAGGAGATTGGGCCAGTCAAGCAAAGCCCTGAGGACATAATTCCAGTGGACTGGAATTATCACACAGCAGGAGAAAGAGGGGGAAGTGCCAAGCAGACAATGCAAACATGGAGACGCTGGGTTTTGTGTCTCCTGTGCTGTCTCTGAGAGCATCAAGCCTTGGGAATAAAGCCAGTAGCCTCCGCACAGTGTTCAGAACTTGATTTTAATCTGTGGGGTGAATCCTCCGGTATTTTTACCTTCCCCTCAGTTCTCTACCCTTGGGTAGCTGAAAGTCAGACCAACTCTAGGAGCTACTGAATACTTAAATTTCTCATAGACCAAAGGAGCTGAAAGAAAGCATTAAACCACAGTCAGAGCAGTCTGGAGCAGTCAGTTTGAAGGAGGCAAGGGGAAGTAAAAGAAGGCTTAATTTTCCAGGGAACGTAGAATTAGTTTAGTAGGCACCATCTTATCTTTGCTATCTGCTCTTGTAATTCTATGTTGAAATCCTTTTCATCAAGGAAGGGAATTTCACTTAAAACATTGCATAGCCTTGCTACCCTCAAAGCCTTTTGTTTTAAGCAGGATTTGTTTAAGAAAGGGGGAGTAGGTACTCTAATGGTGATAATGTGCACCAGTGTACATGTAATTATGATAATGTCAGGCTTACAGGTGTTCTCTGAGTCAGTGCTAACTTACATTGAATGTGTTATAATTTATATAAATCATACAAAAATATAATTGACAGAAGTGTGAAAACAAGCTGTACCTAAAGACTGGATACTTCCCTTACCAAGAGAATGAAAGTAATAATTCAAAACCACTTGCATTACACATAATAGTTTAATATTATACGTATTGCAAATGGCAATGAATTGGTGTTCTCTGTTCTACTTTGAAAATGAAAAAAGATTAAATAAAATTACAAAGACAACACACAGGTAATAAATAATCACACACTACAGAATCTTTATACTTACCTTTGAATATTTAGCACAGTGGATAGCGAGCAGAGAAATGGATACATAATTTAAAGCAGTTCTAAGACTCAATCCAAAATTCCATGTTTAGGAAGAGCTCTATCAGCTACACTGGATGTCTGGCCAGAGTGTGAGATTTGAAAATATCTAATAGTCCTGTATCTCATCTTCTGTGATGAGGCTTACTTCTGAGTCAAGGACAAAAAGTCAGACCATAAGTCCTTACAAACATACAAAAACAAGATAACAACAATATTTTAAGTCCATTTGTTCTTTTCATTGGCAGGTGATAAGAAACCTATCTCTT
Organism: Steatornis caripensis; assembly: GCA_013398225.1. NCBI lineage: Eukaryota > Metazoa > Chordata > Aves > Caprimulgiformes > Steatornithidae > Steatornis > Steatornis caripensis. The sequence goes on along the minus strand of VZSC01017416.1, from coordinate 110,164 downwards.
TCAGCCTGAAGATGTTTCATTATAAAATGGACTTTTGTGACATCTATTCATCCATCATTTGCAGCAAAAAAGGACAGGGATGTTAGAGAAAACCAAATTATATTATCCCCGGAACAATTGTTCTTACAGACATGCTACCACTAAAAGTGAAATGTGTGGGCGTACTACCCATGATAACTTTAATGGAATTAGTCTAGGCAGACTTAAGGAGTATGACTGATGGAGGCAAAATCCAACTAGAACCACTGGTGAATATATGGTGGCTATTTATTTATCTCCATATTGGCATTTGAGCTGGCTAGTTTAAGGCTGGCTTAGGTAGCTTCGGTGGAAATCTTTGACAATGTCGAGACATTAAAATGACAAACAGCCTAGAGATGCATTTGGTTCAGCCAATATAATTTATTTTAATACAGTTACAACTGTCTGAAAAGAAATATATTACAATGAATATAATACAAGTTTTGCAGTTTCACTAGAACGTGAAAATTTTTGTAGATTTTCTTCAAGTCTTTTTCTAGTTTTTCATAAAACCATAAAGGTATTTCCCCAGGAAACTCTCCCCTCCCCACTGCGAATCTGCCTTTATACAACAAAATTTTTATTTCACCTGTGGGGGGAACCACCATCCCCAACATTTCAATCAAGAAAAAGGCGAGTTTTCACTGTAGTTGAATTTTGACAATTATTTTGAATTTGCTGATGAAATACTAACTAACTCTGGGAAAGTATTTGCTGACAGAAAAAAAATAAGAACTACTATACATGCACAATTCAGAATCTTAACTTGCATTTCAAAATGGTTAGTAAAAAGGGAAACATTTGTATCAACACAGTCCATTAAACCCACTGCATGCTGGTACCGTAATGGTATACATCATGTGTTTTCCATTAGACTGATGAATTAGCATCTTCATATAGATTTTCCCCCAAAGATTTGCAATGTTTCATTTGCATATATACATAAAATATATATAAAGTATATGTTATATAGTGTGTTTATATAGTACATAGTTTGAATGTGTAATATAAAACACATATTCATAGACATTTCAGTCTATACCTGAAATCAATGTCATTGGCTGGTTGCAAAATACCCAGTCCAGCACGGGATTGATCTAGTGAAGGACACTGCACATTATTGTCCACAAGCTCCATCTCAAAATATGAAAATAGCAAAGCCAAAAATTGTTTAATTTCATGGACAGCAAATAACCTGCCAGGGCATTTTGCTATGCCTGTCCCAAACGGCATATAGTAATACTTTAACTTGCGACCGTTGCGGTAGAAGTCAGTCTTTTCTTCTCCATTCTCATTGAGAAAGCGATCATATTTGAATGTCTGCAATAAAACCCACAAAAGAGTTACTTGACATTTGAATTCGTCCAAAGACTAGATAATGCCATTAAGACACAAAATACAGGCTGGGAAAGAAGAGCCTCTAGCAGCAGGCATGGCACAGTAGCACCAGGCTGTTCTTAAACAAAACACCCATGGCACTGTTTTGGAGGTGGTAGCCCTTGAGAAGCTCTGGTATGTGGGACATGATCCCAGGTTCTTTGCTGGTAAGTCTCCTTTTCTGACCTCTTAAAATAAGGATTATAACCTGCATCCTTGTTCATGCAGCAGAACTGGAAGATTTCTCATTCTGTGCCTTTGGGAAAATATTATCTTTATCCTTGTCCTCCCTGGAACTCCCCATAATGGTGATTTTTCCTCACTGAGGAAGGCAGTAAGTAGAAGGCTCTCTTTGGCTGGCAGCACACTTTTTGGTTACACTAAAACATGTTTTGCAGATAGTGCTTGCACTTACTTTATTCGTTTTCTTGCCTATCATTACATCTCCAGGTGTAAGAAGAGACTGTCTGGAGTACAACAGAACACCACTGGTGGGGTCACCCCTGATCAATGCTCTATTAAAAGGCACGTTAGCTTCTGCTAGAGCTCAAGGTTTAATGCACTTTGATAAATACTTACCAAGGGATCAGCATAAATTTCTGGATCAAAATGCAACAGCTGAGGATAAAGAGCTACAATATCATCGCTGCGAATGTTGTAAAAATCGTTCTCTAAGTGTAAAGTGAAATCCTCCTTGGCAACTCGGAAAGTCATGGATGCACTCGATAGCCTCATTGCCTCCTTGATGATGCTGTCTGTAGGGGGAGGAAAACGAATTATTACCATGGAAATAGTATGTGGATGTCCTTGGGGGACATCATGCATTTTGAACTATTTCAAACCCATTATCAAACCCTGCATTTATTAGAAGAAATCTAAATGCCTAAGAAAGTATCTTTCTCATTTCTTTCTAGCATTATTATCTCTTCTGCAGATAACACCAAGAACATAATCCGCTTTCCCCTAGAAAAATACTTATAGTTGATGCAACAGAATATTTGAAAGCGCGACACATTTTCACTCTGAGATAAAGAACAAACCAGTCAAAACTGGAAACATAACCAAAAAAAAAAAAAAAAAGAAACAGTGCAGTGCAGTGATCAGGATATTCTGAAACTTTAAGAGGTGGTTCATAGAAACCAGCAATCAGAAAAAGTAACTTGGGGGGTTTTGTTTCAATATAAACTCATTGCTTGATTGCTTGTTTTTGTTTTTCTTTTAAAGCAATACTAGTTAAATGGTGACATTTTCAAAACTCTCTGTAACTTGGGCACTTTTGAAAAATGTGCCTGTAATCTGAAAAATATTAAGAAGAAATAAAAGTAACGGTATTAGAAGATATTGCTTCACATCTTAAGAACTGGGATATAAAATTTGGCAACACCCTTTTATTTGACCTAAAGTCACTACTAAACAAAATATTGTTCTGAATTATCCGTAGGTCTCCAATACTATGTTATGTAGCTGTGTAGCAGTATTGAGACATGCCGTTAACCACGAAAAAGTGCAATTCATGTGAATTTTGATACTCTCAGTACCACCTGGGACATTGGACTAAATGTGTTGTCTATTGCTAAGGAACATACAGGGTTTTATTCTAGTGTTTGTTGGCTAATTCCACAGTAATTACATGGCAAACATTTATATGGTAACAAATAGAAGACTGTGAAAATCGTGGGGTGATTTTGGTACTCCTGCATAAAATAATTGTACCTAGTACTGGCATATTATCCAGTTGTTTTCGGTTCAAGGAAATATGTTTGCCATCTAAGCTGATCTTCTCTCCAGCACTTTCCAATATACTTTGCACTTCTTTGGTAGCAGCCCGCATTGCTTCTGGACTCCTAAGATCAAAAAAGCAAATGTATAATTTAATTTTAGACTTAAGAATGCTTTAAAAAGGGGTTTTGCCATGAACTTTCTTCCTCACTAAAATGTAGTTTGTTAGCCGACAAGCAAAAACTTCTAAAATGAAAATGCTGGAGTGTTGCAGCAAAAAGCTGCAACCACACTTTTTCATGTCTTGGCAAAAGTATTATAGCTTCAAAAAAAGGAAAAGAACCCCAAGGATTTGATTCTGTCTCCAATGACAAGTGGGACAGAACTGATGTGCATAACTCAGGTAATAAACAGCAATGTCACTAAAAAGCAGTGCCAAGAATAAGAAAGAAAACAATCAGTTGTAGATTAGGAAATAGCCCCACTGTGGGTAGAAAGTTTAGGAACAGGATCATAGATCAGTTTTATAACATCACTTACCCTGGATGATGTCCTATTATGTGGCAATATTCTGTCTAGCTGAAAAGAATCTTCCTAATACTAAAAGTCCAGATAGTATCCTTCACTGTCTAGACTTTCTTACAGACACAGAATATATGAGCTATGGTGGAATACGCCTAGATAATAATACAGGATTCAATATTGGCTTGATGAAGGCACAATCAATCAGGGTGTTAAAAGACTCCAAAGCCAGAAGACCTAAAGCCAATGCATTCTTGGAATGAAAAGTACTAAAGAACCTCAGATATTAGCATTGGCAGTTAGATACGGGGGTGCAAGCCACTGGATAAATAAAAACATCAGCAATTTAGATACATACTTAAGAGTTAATCATGCTAAGGTAGATTACACTCCACAGAGGCCCACTCTAAAATAGACATTTAATAGTAACCAGCTCAGCAGCTGCAGTCTACGCTGCAGCCTCAGTCGGATCTATCAAAGTATAAACTACTTTCTATTAAGTATCTGTGAAACCAATAATGAAGTTAAAGCTCATTTTGCCTGCTCTAGTGAGAAGCTCAAGAAATATAGTGGGAGCCTTCAATACAGTACAAAATGTTCTGACTGCAACCAGAACTTTTAATGTCATATCACATAGCTTTACTCCGAAGCTTTCTTGACAAAGTATAGCATTGCCCTGGAGCGTGTTTTTTTTTTTTTAAATTATACAGAATTGCTCTGTGGTACCACTTCTTGGTCTAAGATGAGTGAAGGGGGTTTCCGTGGTAGTCCAGAACAATATGTCGTCTCTGTTTTAATCAGTAAGCCTTTTGACACTGACAAGGTATCAAGCAGTGGAATNAGCGTGTTTTTTTTTTTTTAAATTATACAGAATTGCTCTGTGGTACCACTTCTTGGTCTAAGATGAGTGAAGGGGGTTTCCGTGGTAGTCCAGAACAATATGTCGTCTCTGTTTTAATCAGTAAGCCTTTTGACACTGACGAGGTATCAAGCAGTGGAATTTGCCTGTATTAATGAACTGGTTTCTGAAAGATTACAACCATTTTTCTTGTTTGGAAGCAAGAAGCATTGGGACTTACTTAAGAAGATAGAACAAGCTCCAAAATGTGGCAGGAATGGTGTTGGCTTGCGAAGCCCAGAGCACTGCCACGTGGGTCTTCGCTTTTTCCATGTCATCGAAGGTTGACAGAGTGTCATTCAGGAACATGCGGAGGGTGACAAGCTCAGAGAGGTTGTTCCTCTTCTGGAGGTTCTTGTGAAGAAGTGCTTCTCCCAGTTTCTCACGTGCGCTGTGAGCACTCTTGAAGAGGTGGATAGGCAGCCCCGCCACGAGGGCTGGAAAGATCCTATCAAATTCCTTGAAGTTTTCGAGGGCGTTTAGGATATGAGCTCTCTCAGTTTCCTGCTTTGATGATAGATTTTTGTCGTGATTTGAATTAAATTCTTTACCAAAAAGTGTTAAAAAGCCAGACTCAAACATCACCTGGCAACAGAACGTATAAAGTCCTTCTGTCACCCAGGCATTAGACTGAAGTTTAGATGTTCTTGACTGCAGCATGACGTATTGTAGGTTTTCCATCATTGCTTCAATGAGGGCATCTAGGGCATTACCTTGAAGGGTTCTAATGAAAGTCTGATGAAAATTTTCGGTGGTGTTTCCCTCTGCTGGGTCAATGCTACCATGCCCAAAAGCCTGTCACAAAATAAATTATGTGCACAATAAATAAGGCCTGCCGTAACCTTGATGATAAAGTCTAACAGAAATTAAAGCTGAAGTATAACTCCATACCTTACTAGAGGGAAGCATAATAAGGGCTATTAATGCTACAACCGATATTTTCTCAGTGAACCATAGCAGTTAAGTAAGCAAATGAGAATAGATTTGAATAGATGCTTACAAATAAATGGACATGGTTACCTAGACCTTCATTCAACTGCCACTGACATCAACAGGAGACTTTTTGCCTACTTCAGTAAGAGTTTGACTGAGCTCCTACCGTCTTCCATCATTTTTTTAAGGCATTAGGACTAAATCTTCCCATGAGGGTATGCACCTCCTGAAGAAGGTTTCAGCTTCAGTAAACTGTATTACAATCTTGCATATGGTGCTAATTGTACTTCTATTTCAGCCATTTAGGAGACTACATGAGTAAATAATGTCATTCTTGGAGAATCCAAACCACTGAAAGTTTCTGTTCCATTAGGGAAAGGGAAAGAAATAATTTTTTAAACCAATGGAAGTGCAGAAATGTGAAGCCAATGATATTTCAAAGGCATAGTCATGCTATAGGGATTAACTGGGTACGTCTGTCCTGCCAGCAGATACTTCGCATGTTAGATATTAAAACCATTTTTAAAGTGGTACCTTGGCAGAAGTAGCAAAATGGAACTTTTTCCAGTCCAAATATTTTCCCTGGCGTATCAACGCATGGTATGAAAAAGGGTCAGTGAGGAAATGAATGTATTTTCCCGCTACTTGGCAAGTGAAAATGTGGCCATGCTTCTTCTGCTTCTCTCTGAGGAATTCAAGGGGGTTGGCACCAAACTGCAAGGCACAGCCCAGGTATGGCAGGAACCCGTTTTCAAGTGGTGGTTCACCTTGTCGCCTACAAAACACAGACAAAAGCTGAATTTAGAAATATGTAAAAAGATCTCTCCTTCCGGACTACCAGGTAAGTAAAATCATAATGCCAGTCTTTTTGTAATGTGAAAAAAGTTAAAAAAAACCCCAACAAAACCAAAACCCAAACAAATAGTATAATGATGAATAATCTTCTCCCCTTTAAGGAGTAAGCCTATTGTGAGGTCTATGGCATGCAAGAAAGAATAACTTTAACAGATGGAATTATAATAAACATAATAAAACACAGTTTCATTGGGTCATTTTTCTTTTCCCTAGACCAGGAGTATATTTTTCACTTGTTTAAATGCAACGTTTTTGCCATGAGCTAACATGCACAGTTACATAATTGTCCCATAAATGAATAAACCATCCCACTAATATTGTCCGATACATTTTTGGGCAACGGTATTCACGATTCAATTTGAATACCAAGGGGAATGGCCTTTTGCGTGTAGAAAGGCTGTTATTATTGGCAACCCCATTTGGACCAGATCCTGCTGAAAACAGTGGGAATTTTGCCATGATCTTCAGTAAGCATAACAGTCTTTCACGCAAAGTGCCATTAAGCACATGCTTTAAGTTAAGCACATGCTCAAAGAGAAGCATATGCTTACCTTATGTTTTTTATTCTCAGTCAGAAAACTCCTGCATAGGGACATCATAGCTGCTAAAATAACTTTCAGGTAATACTTTAGCTTTTCTAGTAAATTCTTGATGGTTATTACCTGAAGTCAACTGTTTTCATCTTTTTTGTTAAACTTTGCAAAGTAGAACAAGAAAACGACTGCTGAAAAATACAAAACTAAAATAGGTAAGCAAATTACGTGCTCCTTATGTAAATATGCGAGCAGCATAAATGCTTTTAAGGAATATGTATTTGATATAGTAAGGTACATAAATATAATCAGTATTAAACCATGTAACTAGATATGACAGACTGATAATATGAAAATGTTTGTAAGTAGGTACTAAACTATAATTAGATATAAGTAGGCATTACCTGTGATTACAATGCAGGCAAAACTATAGCCCAGTACTCTAGGAAATCACAACATGCATATTCATATTTTCTTTACCTCATTTATGCATAGATCTGTATCTGCAGCTATGTCTAGGCTTAACCTCACTGTTATTAAAAGGCCTGTACACAAAAATTCTGTTGTAAAATAAATCTCTCAAAAGACCAAACTACAGCGTTGCCCTTGCTATCCTGCATCTGTCCATCTGATAGTCTTACAATTACACTTCTTTTAGTTAGGTACACAGTATATTTCTCAGAAATAAAGGCTAGGTACACTGAGATGCATTTATGAATAGGTTCCTTACCTCCTCCTCCTCCCTAGAAGAAACCAAAACCCACAACACAGTATTAACACTGTTCCCCAGATCCATGATGTTACGAACATTTCTGGTAATGCTGAAAAACTTCCAAGTGGAAAACCGGTAACTACCAGTATGGCAGGAGAGGTGACTGAGAATGATACAGAAGACAGGTCACAATTTATATACAGTAGGTGCACCACCATATCTAATGGCATTAAGCCAACCCAGCAAGCTATTGATTAACCATTTCTGGAGAGAGCCTGTTTTGTCTCTGTTCTGACATCTTTCTGCAGGGGGCTTCACTGGATTGATGCAGACAGTTGCAGACATGGCCTTGAGCTGATGTGACATATCAGTAGCGGTTCCAAAGTAATCAAACAGCTGTAATAGTTGATAATTTGAAGGTCTGTCAGGTGTGTTTTAATCTATCCTGCAGATTTACCAATTGCAGTTTATAGTTCAAGTTTAGCAATACATGAAATGGCTACTTACAGGTGTCTGAAGGATTCAAACTGGGCTAAATGGTGGCTGCAGTTTGTGTTGTCCTTTAGCTGCCAGCCTGCTCATCCCCTCCCATCTCCTTCTTGGGGGACTTGCCATGGCTCTGGTGTGCCACTGCGAGAGGGAATGGTGGCGGGGTTCAGCTGCAAGCAAAGGGATGGCTGCAGTCACGGACTTACTCCTTCTAACAATGTTTCTCTGGTAGAAAGGGAAAGAAGGGTTTTATATAATGCAGCGTGCAAGAGAAGAAAGCAGGATTAGACAACCATATTGTTTTTTTCAATGTCCTTGGATCACCTTTTACTGTCCCATTTAAATCTTCTGCTTTCTGCCTTTGCTCCAAGCTGTACAGCACCAATTCAGTCAACTTTGCAGCCTTGGAATATAGTCTCTGGTCCTGTTTCAGGAAAACTCTGAAAAATTTATTGAAATTCCAGCACCTAGAGGACCAAGCCCCCCTTTTTTTCTCTAGGTCAGTCCTTTCTGCTTAAATATATCTCTATGTACCCATTTTCTCTTATCATCTACATGGAGTTCTGCCATGCCCTGGCCATCTGTTGCTAAGCCCTTTCTAATGAGCTGTGTAGATATATTCCTAGCCCTGAAGAGGGGCCACTTCAATTATAAGTGCTGCAGAGTGGCCAGGAGAACAACAAGGATATTGCCAATTCAGGGGGAAAAAATATCTAGATGGGAGAAGGAAGGAAAGGAGTAAAGAAGACCTGCGTGGGAAAGAGAACTGGGTTAAGTTGGAGACCAACTGCAAAGGGCCAAATGGGAGACTGGAACAAAAAATCTACTAGCTGTGGGCTGGAGACAATCCAGGCATAAAGTAACTGCAGGAGGTGTTGCAGCTGCTCAAAGGTCAGCCCTGGGAGTGCTCTTGGACGTGCTCCGATTTGGTAGAGATCATGTCAAGCTTCTCCTTGCTGTTTTCCCGTGAGGCTAAGCTGTGGGGCCTAGGAAAGCACTCCTCGTGCTCAGAAGAAGGAAAAGAGTAATGTAGGGTGAATTTAGTAATCTTTAAATAGAAATCCCATCTTGCGTTTGTATTAAAGACTTTAAGAAAAGTTAAGGAAAAAGTCATGAGGGCTATGCTGGTTCTTGAACAAGTACCATGACTAACTTGCATAGTGAGGGTTGTTGTACGGCCATTGAAAAAAAGGGAATGGCTATGTTATTTCTCTTATAACGCTAGTATAATCACTTAATATTAAACCTTCTTCCCTTTCTGTTGCTAACTAGTGAGAATTTAAACTTTGGCTTGCCCCTAGCATCTGGTATTAAGCCATTGAGGAGGCAGCTCAGGTAGCATGTAGTGATGTCTCATTAGTCATTCAGAGCCCAATATGTTTCTAAGAGAGAAACTGATGGGTTTTAGTCACTTTTTCAGGCTTCCTTTTGTACCAGATTTTGTTAGTGTCCCTACGGCTGTATGATAAAACAGTAAAGATTTGGACTTTTCACTGAAGTCTACCACTTCGAGCACCACACCGAAGGCATTGAACTGCAAATCTGGTAGATGGGAATATTGTCCTGGCTTCAGACCAAGGAAGGCAAAGAAACATGGGATAACTCTGTGCAAATGCCATTACATTTGAGGCAACTTTTAAGTTTCTATACTGAAGAAAAAACTTCTTACAGCATTGAGATTTGCCCTCGCTTAATCTAATAGCCAACTCCTTTTGTGTGTCAGCTCAAGATCGTCACCCATCCCATTTCCATTTAAGCACAGGTGTTTCTTACCTTTTTCTAGAAAGACTGCTTCTTCAACAGTTAAATTTAGCCTGTTATAACAGAATTTCTTTATAAGATCCATGCTTTCTCATTTCCTGCTTGTTTCCATTACGGGAAATTCTTGTTTCCATTACGGGAAATTTCAGTTCTGGGTGTCATCTTTGACTACCTCCTATCTTCATTCTAAACAAGTGTGAACAATTTATTATGTTTGTGCCGATTCTTATTGCATGTATAGATCTCAGCCTTTTTATGTCCAAACAACACTGAATAAGAAAGTTGGACGCTTCTGTCAGTTTTGTACCTAATACACAGAAATAATGTTTAACCAGCAACAGATACCTGTGGCTCCTCAAACTATGACATGTTGCAGCAGGTAGAGCTGCCAGTCACGCTGGCCTTTTCTTTACATGCTTTAGGTAGCTGTGCTGCAGTGTGATGATAACATTGTTTACAAATGGCATCCTGCTGCCGCAACAGGAGTAACTTCTCTAAAGCTGCCCACCTTCTTTCCCTTTTTGATTTGTATGTATATAATAGTACGAACAGTGTAACCAGAAGCAGGCAGAGAACAGAAGATGTTTGGCAGCCTACCTTAAATAATTGCTCTTTCTGTCAGGAAAATCGAATGTGCCCCCTCTTTTCCATTTAAGAGACCTTTATGTGGCAGCACCCTTGATTGATAAACAACTATTATGACAGAACAGAGTTGCTCTCGCACAATTTGAGGTGCTTCCTAGTCCTAGATCATCTCCGACCCCAATCTATAGCCCCAAAGCCAGCCAGTACTATAGTAGACTGGAGCCTGTGCCATATGCCCTTGTGATAACTGTAAGCAGGAGACCTGTCTGCCACAGATGCTCCCCCAAATTCAGCAGACAAGAAGTATGATTTTCCTTTCATTTATATCAGTGAGCATTCCCTGATTTTTCAGCAGCACCGATTGCATGCCCTGGCGTTCTGAATACGGTATTTGGCATTCCTCCGTTTCAGACAGAGACGCGACATCTGGCTGGGTCCCATTTCCCACTGCCAAAATTCAGGCAGTTGTCACCGATTTGTCCAGCAGGGCTTGAAGGCCCCATGTTGTCCCACTGACTGATGGATATTACATTTTCTGCAGCACATTGTGTATTGTGTATGAGGTTGGGTCTCTTGCCCCAGCCCAAAGGAGCAACCCATAGGAGCTATGGATGCAGTCAGAAAAAACAGCTGATTTGCCTGGGCTTTGTGAAGCAGACTCCTAGCATAAATGGTGAGAAAAATATTAATGCAAAGAACTGACATAACTTGGGCTCAAGACTCACCTCAGGCCAATGACACCAGCAGGAACAAAGTGCCTCATGTCTTGGAATTTATAAGCCTTTGTCGTTTCAGGTTTGAATATCGGTGTTCATCCCTTAAGAACAGTGGAGAAACTCAGCAATGCATTCCATGGTAGCTAAAAAATGCAAAACCTTTTAACAACTGTCATTTGAGCTTTTGGTTAAGCCCTAGTGCGTACTGAGTTAGAACCAGTCTAAAGGGAGCAACTCAAGGGAACGTGGATGCAGATAAAGCAGTGTGCTGGCATTTCACCCAGTACGATGTGTTTCGCGCCTGCTTCCACCTCAGCCTGGCTGCCCACACCGGCTCCAAGGTCAGCAGAGATATGGCTCTGCCTGCGTCTTCAGGGCCAGGACTTGTGTTGAGTCTGATGTGTGGTTACATTGCACCACTTCCGCCAAAAGAACACCAAGATATTTGTCACCTAGATATGCCCACTGGCTGTGTGCTGCCAGGAGTCTGCCAGGAGCGCTCTTATCTATCACCTCTGCTCCAGTCAGTGATGTTTGGTTGTGGCATCCATGGAGCCAATGGTGTTCCCATAAAGCAAACTGGCCCAGCACACCTCTGGAGAGGCCCTGCGGAGATTCCTAAAGGGTAAGAGAAGCCTTCTGGCTTGGAAACAACTCTNTCTATCACCTCTGCTCCAGTCAGTGATGTTTGGTTGTGGCATCCATGGAGCCAATGGTGTTCCCATAAAGCAAACTGGCCCAGCTCACCTCTGGAGAGGCCCTGCGGAGATTGCTAAAGGGTAAGAGAAGCCTTCTGGCTTGGAGACAACTCGCTAACCATCCAAAACCCAGCTTCATCTCATATGTTGTAGCTACATGGCTTTCATTCGTCATGACCCACACATTCTATTTAAATAGACAACAAAAGATAAGCCAAGCTGAGGTGAATCATTTTTTTGCAGGGTTGCTGACGGCTTCATAACTCAGGAGCATTGGTGCGCAGAAGGGCGTGATGGAGTTACAAGAGGCTGCTGATTACATTTGGCAGTAAATAGAAAATTTGCACATAGCTAACTGTAAAACCTGTTTATTCACTGGAAGTAAATAAGAGGTACACTCTATAAAGAAATGATTGATTTTTTCCTCTTGCATGTGTTGTGAGGACTGTGTTAGTATCTTTCGTTAACACATGAAAAGCACTGAAAGTGCACAAAAAAACAGCTCAGCAGTGCAAAGGCAGCCCTGCACTTCACAGAGGAGGAGCAGTTTGAAGTGCTACAGCCAGGAGATGCAACTGCAGCTATGAAACATTTCTTCAGCCGTGAAACGTGTTAAAGGTATCTCAGAAAGGTGGAGCAATAAGAAAGGAAAGCATAATCGAAAAGTGTAGAAGTCTCACAGCTAGCTGCTTGTAGCTCAGAACCTTTTGCAGCCAGAAAATTGCTAATAAATAATTGTATGTCACCACCTACCGGTAAACCTCTTTGAATGGCACTTGGGTGTTGTGTTCTACAGCAGTCGTTGAACTGTGCCGGTCAGTATTTGTTTGCTGTTTCTATAAAACAAAAATGGTACTTATTCTATGTGCTTACGTATTTTAGTTTGTATTCACAAGCAAGCATAGCTTTTATGAAAGCTATCACACTACTAGTTTCTGGGAAAGAGAGATTTAGGTTTGTTCAGAGTGTGGGTGTTTGGAGGTCGTGGGCTGCTGTCTGTGCTGATTCACTGGGTAACACTGCTGAGGTTCCTGAGGGCCGAGCTGAAAACCTGCTTTTCTGAGATCACTGCAAATGTTGCCACTGACTTCAACAGAACCAGGGTTTTACTCTTCACCAGCCATAAGAAGCAGATATTTTTAGAGACAAGTAACGGTTGTTATCACAGAGGATCCTGTAGTGAGCGGATAGTCCAGAAATTGAAGGTCCTTGTCCAGCATTGGTGTTGACACAGCCACCATGCATCTAGAAACGGGAAAGCACCAGCAATGCTCCAGGCACAGAGGAGACAATGCTGGCTGCTGTGTCTACTAGCAGCAACAAACCTGACCTCCCGCCACGGCACCCCATCGCCCAGCCTGCCCTCACTGTGTCTTTCCAGAGGTCAGCACTGGTTCCTGGCTGCACTTTGGCGCAGACTTGCCCTTGCAGGCATCACTTGATGACAGACAAGCCGTTAAGTCCTGTGCCTCGTCTCCATTGCACTCCAGTTTTTCTGTGCTTTCCCTTGAGGAAAAATCACTACTAGGAAATGCAATTACAACGCCTCTTGATTGCTGCCTCTTCTGACCACTTTTGATTTCCTCCGCCGTCTTAGAGCTCTGTTGGAAGAGCATTAACAAACTGCTGTTATCAAATGACCCTGCCAATGTAGTGTCTTCCTCAAACAGACTGTAAACCCACAAGTAAATCCATCAGATTCCTAGCTGGATTCACCTTTTCCCTGGTTTTCTTGGGTCAATGGAAAACGTGGAAGTCTTCTATATCTAAATAAGAATAAAGTATCTAAAAGAATATGAGTAAAATGATATTAAAGATGCTGTAGATAATAATGCCAATCTGTTTAATTTATTTAAGGATCTACACAATATATAATAAATTCATGCTACTACAGTATCACTCTACGGCTCTATTTTAGCAACTGTCATGGTTGTTCAAAGGGTAGATTTTTGTCTACATTGTATTCTGCTTTCCGCAAAATTTGTGTGTCACCTGGCTCCAAGAAAATAGTCAGGTCAAATTTCTTTTTCATTATTTACTTTTCTGTAGATTGCTTGAATGTAGTATGGTGGAGACACAACTCCTTTGTAATCTGATACCTTTGTGCTATCTTTGACCCTGTTTTTCTTTTTTTTCATTACGAAGCGCTCTGCATATACATGCCTTGTATTTCCATTAGGAAATTAGTTGGTTTTAAAGCTGGACAGGCTTGGAAACTGGGTTTATATGCATCCTGTTTCAGGACAGTTGCCCCCCCATAGCATTTAAATAATAATATGGACAGGTGTTTCCTCTAATGACCAAGGTAATAATTGCATATTTATCTCAAAGTATCCTCTGAGTGTGCTTATGTATCCAATAATGAACTTTGCTTGCTTACACAATTTCGGTTAATTTTCCCTCCGGGATTTTCTCTGCTCTTTCGGAATGTCAATTCAAAGTTTAGAAACCTTACCATCAAAACCTGGAACTTACAATGCCACTGTTTTCCCTTTAATATCAAGCATTATAAACTAAATGTTATTAACAAATACCATCTTTTAATTTGAATGAGAGTATTTTAATAACATGTTGCATTCTGGCATGACAGGTTTCCTTAAAACTGTGGAAAAAGGAAACTACAAAACCTATGGTTGCTGGTAACAATTGGTAACATTTAGATTTAAGTAAGTTACTTTTTTCTAGGTATTGCAGAGACGAAACCATAAAGAAAGAGAGCAACTGTGAAAGTGGAGACAAAAGAGAACTGAGATGGGAACACGGGCAGGGAAGGGAAATGCATGCAAAATAAACCATGAGGAGTTATTACTACTCACTCAGTGCAGCAAACTGCATCTTCTTAAAGCGATTTTTTTTTTTTAAACTCTGGAGTTGAATCTTATCATTTTATATCAAAACAGCATTATCTTATTATACCTAAAAGCCCAATTGCAGGCACTTAAAACACTGAAGAGGGAGAAATCAAAGCTCGGATGTGATTACAAAAATGATGCAGCTCACTACTACCAAATAATTATTTGAAGAAAGCAAGTTAGGTAACAAGCCAGTAGAAGATTACTACAGTGCAAGTCTTAGGATGAACACGACAAGCTATTCCGGACTGCCCCAGCAGATGGAGCAGGGAATGTAACAGCACCTTTCCACCTCCCTTTGCTTTCCTATGCTTTTCTTATGCTGCTGCTTCTCATTTTCTTTCTTTCTTTCTTTCTTTCTTTCTTTCTTTCTTTCTTTCTTTCTTTCTTTCTTTCTTTCTTTCTTTCTTTCTTTCTTTCTTTCTTTCTTTCTTTCTTTCTTTCTTTCTTTCTTTCTTTCTTTCTTTCTTTCTTTCTTTCTTTCTTTCTTTCTTTCTTTCTTTCTTTCTTTCTTTCTTTCTTTCTTTCTTTCTTTCTTTCTTTCTTTCTTTCTTTCTTTCTTTCTTTCTTTCTTTCTTTCTTTCTTTCTTTCTTTCTTTCTTTCTTTCTTTCTTTCTTTCTTTCTTTCTTTCTTTCTTTCTTTCTTTCTTTCTTTCTTTCTTTCTTTCTTTCTTTCTTTCTTTCTTTCTTTCTTTCTTTCTTTCTTTCTTTCTTTCTTTCTTTCTTTCTTTCTTTCTTTCTTTCTTTCTTTCTTTCTTTCTTTCTTTCTTTCTTTCTTTCTTTCTTTCTTTCTTTCTTTCTTTCTTTCTTTCTTTCTTTCTTTCTTTCTTTCTTTCTTTCTTTCTTTCTTTCTTTCTTTCTTTCTTTCTTTCTTTCTTTCTTTCTTTCTTTCTTTCTTTCTTTCTTTCTTTCTTTCTTTCTTTCTTTCTTTTTTAATCTGCACAATCCTGTCTCCCACATACCATTGTAGCTTACTAGCTGATCTTTTGCAACTTGTTGCATGGATTCATCTGCCTGGGTTAGCCACCACTTAAGTGTAGCTCTTAATCTGTGTCCTCTACTTCATCATACTCACAACTCAGTTTACGTCTCCATTTAGAAGCCTCGCAGATCGAGACTATGGCCACTGCCGATCTAAGGGGAGACAGAGGGAACCTGTAGCTGGAAACCATCAGCGAGTTCCCCGTGATGGTGATTTCAGTGGCTATTGTGGCCACTTTGGGATTGGAGAAGGTTCCACAAGGTTGTGGGAAACGGAGAACCTGGATTAACAATGCCGGCTGGAAAGGATCTGCAGCCTGGAAACTGGGGGCTGCGTGGTGGGTAGAGAGAAGTTACCATGACTGCTTTCCTTGGATGATTTCTTTCTTGTTTTGGGATTCTCTATCACTTTTCCCTTGGATCTACACAGGAACACAGGGATCATTCTCTGAGAGCATCCTTCGTGGATTGCTACTAGCCTGTTGCCTAGGAATGGGAAATTTTCCCTAGAACAGCTGTACATAAATTGTCTTTTAATGGAGATCCAAGCTTCACTGGATTCCGCAAAATGTGAAGAACTAGATGAAGTGAGAGGCACACAGCTGTACGACTGAGCCACATTTTACTCTTCCAAGAGAAAACACATGTCCTTCTACTACTAGAATTACTTGAATATTGTATTTTCCCCACCTCTATGTGCTACTTTTTATATTACAGTATTTATTGGAGGATACAAACTAAGAATTGAAGAGTGGGTGCCTTTCTAGATTGCAGCAGAAATCTGCCAGTCGGCTGCAGTCTTCTTCTGGGATATATCCCTGTTCATGATCATACTTCTATGCAGCCAAAGCTTTTTTCTCTTTTTTTCTTTTTTTTTTTTTTTTTTTTTTTTTTTTTTTTTTGGCTAGAGGTAACTGTGGCAGTGAACAATGTCTTCATTGTGCATAAGAAAGGAAAAATGAGGCATAGTATTGTAATAGACACAACCTGAAAGCAACTCCAAAGTGTGAGGCTGCTGAACTGTCCAGGTAAGATTAAAAAGAGATGAATATGGGACTACATAGACAAGCTGTCCAAAGCACAGCCCACTAGCTTTCGTGTAAATCAGCCTTCTGGCCTTAGAAAATTGAATTGCAACTGAATGTAGATGGCTAATTTGAAAAACTATCCATCCGTGCTGATGTTTAACAAGTAATTCTGATTTCACACAACCAGAATTGCTGTAATATTGCATTTTACCCATTTTTTTCTATATGTTTTTATATTATTTTTGAACTTAAACAGGCAAACACCAGAGATCTACCTCTTACGGCTTTGCTTTGCAAATGAAAAGACTTAAACCACAAGTAGAAAGACAAAAATGAAAAAAGAAATACACAAAATGGTGGTACATGGTAATGTCAGAAGAAAAAACTGATGGATAAGGGATGACAGGTAGATGTTGCAAAGAACAGGAGCTGCGGAAGATAAAGACAAAACACAAGGTAAAAGACAGAAGCACTGAAACAGCTGGAAAGTTTACAAATGGGAACAAACGATTGCTTTTATTAACAAATCAACAAATATCGGTGCTCCTGTAGCCATATGACTGAAGACTGACCTCCTAAGTTAAACAGGTTTGGCATAGTGAGAAATGCGCTGGTAGACTTAAAAAAAAACCCCGCTCCTGAGCTATGGAAAGCATCTGACTTGCTGAGTCAGTGCGGAGACAGCTCCCAGAAAAGCGAGGGCACTGTGCCAACACCAACGCATGCCTTTGGATAAGCTGCCTTCAGATCGCTTGTGGCAATTCAAGTTCCCACGACAGTCTCCCCCAAAATTTTAAGGTTGGTTTAAAGACTTCCAGTGGTGACAGACATGAAAGGGAAATTCTAATTATAACTGCTCAGCTGTGGCAATTTGTGACCAGGGAATGACCAAGCATGGAGGGCAAGAAGGCTCAGCTGCAAGAAGGGGTTAAACTGGCTGGAAGCAGGAATGCCGGAGACAGAACAGACTCCTTGCAAGGGAGTGAAGTTTCCATTGGTGAGGAGATAAGAAACAGCCTCAGCGTTGCCTCGTGGCCATCCTGGAACCGGAGGGCTCAGGGGCCCGAGCTCAGGGGCCACCTTTCGGCAGCAGAGCTCGGCTGGGGTAGGGCAGGGCTGAGGTGCTCCATGCAACTGCTCTCGGGATTGGCGCTGGTGCAAGCGTAATGAGGAATCTGCTTGTGACGTATCTTTGCAGATTCCATGTAGAACGACGTATTGCGGTGGGACTCTGCCAGAGGCATTGTTCATGAAATTTTTCTTTCATATTTAAGCAGAAACGTGTCTTTAATTCGCGTCGAGGAGTACCATAAAAATTCTCAAACAGATGCCAAGGCGAGCCTCGCCGAAGCGGTTGATGTCATTGTCGGCCCCAGCTCGCCGCCTCTTCTGCCAGAGGCTACAGCCCCAGTAGTCAGAGCAGCACAAGAGGAGCACCCACCTCCACCACACCATTCCAGCCCACAGGCCGGTGTCTGCTCAAATTTATCCTCAGCGGTGTTTTAAGACAAAGTGCCAGGCTCCTATTGAGACATCAGAGCTCACATCTCCTCATGTCACTCTTGCCGCAAGCATCTGTGCCCTGTGTTAGCAAAGCGCGAAGGAGAGGTGGCTGGGGTGTCCTCCTCAAGTGTACTTTTTGCCTAATGATCTCAGTGGAGCTTCTTGGGCAGTGACACTCAAGTCCATCTAAGTTCCTGCTGCATTTTCACTTTCAGCTGACT
Organism: Steatornis caripensis; assembly: GCA_013398225.1. Taxonomy (NCBI): domain Eukaryota; kingdom Metazoa; phylum Chordata; class Aves; order Caprimulgiformes; family Steatornithidae; genus Steatornis; species Steatornis caripensis. The sequence continues at coordinate 91,760 of VZSC01017416.1, read as the reverse complement.
CCAGTGTATCACTGCGACCCAGTAAAGGCAGAACACAGAGGTACCTTCCATCAGGCTATTTTATTTACATATTTTGAGGGCAGAAGGGTCTGTCTGTAGTTCTCTAGTACAGCGTTATGCCTCGTCTAGACCACAGAATGTCACCGCTACCAGAGACCAGAACCTCAGCCTGAACCAGAACGTATCGAATGTGAATGTATAAAATGTTGATTTAGAGTCACTGGGAGAAAGGAAAAAACATTGAATCTCTGGGGAAGCAGTTAAACAGTAAAAATTACCATTAATGTGAAATAGATGCCTTATTTCCACTATGCCTACCTTCTCTTTCTAGTCTTTACAACACGAAAACAAAGAAAACAGATTTTGAAACATTGAAACATGTACGTCAGAGATAGGAAAGAGCTGTTCAGGCTATTTAAGTCCTTTCCAGCGAAGCCGCGCTTGTGGATTACGCGCAGGAAGAGCACGGTCACCCCTCCCGCGTGCCCGCATAGAGCTCAAACCCACCCCTTCCTCCGCTCTCTTTCCTGTCTCCTCTGTCCTAGGACTGACTCAGGGTCGTGCATGAAGGAGGCTGTTGTCTGCAGGACCTTTGCCTCTTCTGTTGTAAAAGGCTGGAAAGTGTCTAGTGAATGAGGAGGAGAGAGGAACATCTTTCAGCTCACACCCTGGATGGGCAGGCTGCCCTGAGGGCACAAACAAGTCCTCTCGCCAGGCTCTCCACCAAGTGGTTCTTGTATTTTCCTCAGTTTCCAATTGTCCCACAGAGGCCTTGGAGTCTAATTTGCAGAAGTGTTGGGTGCTTGTGCAACTGTGAGTGAAGTCAGGAAGGTGTTGATTTAACAAAAAATCTTCTGTATTCTCACAAACATGAGACACAAGTTTGTAGAACTGAGAGCTCAAAATAATGCATTACGAGTGTATTCAACTTAAGTGCCTGAATTCCCTGTCTGTATCCTGGGAATTATGACAGAAAATTAGTAATTGTTTGCACAGCACTTGGACACTAGAGTGTTACTTAGAAAAGACGGTGACAACATTAGTATTTCCATCTTTAGAGCGGAGTTTGAATAGCAGGCAGGAAATCAGGCATGAAACTGCCAACCGAACAGTGGAAAATTATACATTACCGAGCACCATCCGCCCTGTGGGCTGAGGAGGGGACAATGAAAGTAATACGTTAGATTGCCCTTAAAAGATGGGATCAAACATATACGATCATGGATGGAGTCAGAAACAAAGTGACACAGGCAATTTTAATTCCAGCCATTTCTAGTGTTAAGTACCTTACTGCAGAGAAGCTCCTGTAATGTAATTTCTTCTGTATAACAGGGTTTTATGCTGGAAGACTTGTTTCTATACGCAAACTCCAAAAATTCTTGTTTACGAAGTCCAGAGTATCGGCACTGCTCAGTGCAATGCAGCACAGTTACTGTTTTGGGAAGGGTTTGTTCTAGAAATACAACCAATTCGTCAGGACACTCCTTGCACCTGGCTTAGAGCGGGATCCATTAACTTCTTCGTAACTATGCCAGGTACAGAACCGCTTTAAGACAACTATTCTACTTCCAGTAGTGACAGGGTGCTATCTTGCACAGTTTGTACGTATTTTGAGTGAACTTTTATAATGTCTCATTTTTGAATGGGTGGGGAGTTTCCTAACAAATAAAAGCACAATTTGTTTCCAGCTTCACAGGAGAAATGTAATTTTTTGGGGGGTATTATTTTATGTATTATTTTATTAAGATTTTTGCGTCAGCTGAGACTGATACCGATCAGTAGGTGGTTTCTATTATTCTTTGAAAGTTGGCACAAGACTAGCAAAAAAGCCCGCAGACAGTATATTGACAATGGAAAATTACCACACTATTGCCCATAGGTGTTCTAATTTCAATATGCAAAATCTGATAACTTGGCCATTTGTTCCACCTCTCTCAAACAATAGATAATCATTTTGCAATTATCTCAGGAACTAAGCAAGAGCCATTTGTTTGGGCAATTCACCCCTGAGTCCTTGGAGCTCTCCAGTCTCCATGGAGTTCTTAGAAAGATACATCCGGGCCCTCCCACTGCACCCCCCCCCCCCAAACTCTGGGGCACAGAAGTGTCTCCCTTGTCCCAGGTCCTCAGCTCACGTCACAGAGTGACTGAGGCATGTGCCATCCCCTTCCAGGCTTTGGTTTCCCCGGGAAGGAAACAACACTAGAACAGTAGCTGGAATTGCCTTTGCTCTATGTGTTTGAAGGACGAAGACCCTGAGAGACGCCAAGCTGATCTGGTTGCACAGATTAGACGTAGCCATTTTCCAGCAACTATCTTTCTGGTTTAGCACCTTTTGTTGCTATATTTTAAATGAACAGTAATTTTGAGAAGACTTTTCAGTACAAGGTTAATCTTTCTCTTTCCAAAACCCGTTCTTAAGGAAAAAAGCAGCAGCCTCATACTGTTCTGAAAAACCTTCATTGAAATCGTGTTTCATGATACTTTTGGAGATGAAGATGATGAGATTCACTTTTGTTACCAAGATGGATGTCACACAGGTGGACATGGTGCCAGAGCTACCTGCCTGTAACATGGACTTGGCTTGTTCTTAGATTATATACTGGTAATAGTGCACATAGAGTATGCACAGCAAAGTAGACTATATGGAGCCAACCAAGTGTTTGGGCTAGGACATCATTATCAAGCAATTGAATGTCCATTCCAGTCTCATGAG
>VZSC01017416.1:72619-84756 GCA_013398225.1 Steatornis caripensis | reverse complement strand
GGGCCCGGCCCCCACCCGCCGCCGGTGGAGCATGCGCCGGGCAGGGCCAGTTCTGCCACCGCCCCCGCTCCCTTCATAGCGGCGCTGCCGGGACTTACGGGAGCTGCCCTTACTGCCGCCCCTCTCCGCGCTGAGGGCCCCGACCAACGGCAGCCGCCGCCTGGGCTGAAGGTAAAGGAGGGTCTGGGGCCAGGTGGCGGGGCCCCCTCCACCCCGGCCCTTCGTGCGCGGGCTCGGAGCAGCGGCCCTTCCCCGGCGGCGTGAGCGGAGCGGGGGCGGGGGGGGTCTGCGAGCGCGGCGGCCGGGCATGGCGGAGCAGGGAGGGGGCGTGGCGGGGGAGGCCGGTGCCGAGCCGGCTGCGGGGAGATCCTGGAGGAAGCGGCGGCTTCGCTGTGCCGCTTGCGAGGGCAGCGTTTGTCCCCGCCGCCGCCGGGGAGCCATGACGCGCTGTTGCGGGGCTGTACATCGCCGCGGCGGGGGCGGGGTGGTGGAGGCGGCCTTTGTCGGACGAGAGGCGCTGCCCCCCCCCGGGGGTCCCGCCAGCCGCGGCCAGAGAAGACAGCGGGTACATAAACGCCCGTGTGCCTGTCTGCGTCCCCGCCGTGCCGGCTTCTGGGGTGTCCTCTGACCCCCAGGTCCCGGTTCGGGCTCCGGGGTCGTCGCATAAGGACCGCGCTTGGCGGCCGGCTCCCGTGAGGAGGCTCGGGCCTTTGCCGTGGTTCTTCGTACACCGGCTAAACGTTGCTGCGGGGGTGGCGCTGGATGGGCCGCGCCTTCTCGGGCAGGCGAGCCCTGCTGCGGGTCTGAAATGGAGGAGGCAGATTTCGGAGCTCAGTGCCTAACGAGAGCAACCGCTGAGAGGCCAGTGTGTTGGAAGGGGAGCACCGAGTGGGGAACGCTGTCTTGTGAAACAGTTGCTCAGTTCCTGATGCCTCAGCCTGACCTCCGGGAGGTTTTTGTCCTGGATCTGCTTTAAGGATAAATTTTTGGGTTGATAGGTTTCTGACTCTTCGGAAAGTGGAAACTAATGTGTCAGTATAGGTGCAGCTGGCCTTGTGGCCTGCTGTAGTCTTTCCGTGGGCCACAGGCAGAAATCGCTTGTGGGTGGCTGCTTTGGTTTGGGTTTTATTTGCCCTCTTCCCCCAGCATTGACTGCTGCTGCTTTCAGACACAAGCAGTTGCCATGGGCTGGCCAGGCTTGGGGTTCACCTGGGTTCCGCACTACCTTCAGCTCCGTGATTTCTGACCTGGGGAGGGTATTGGGACACACGTCTCCTCCCAGCTGTGCCACTGAGGCGGTTGGGGATCGCTCCCACCCGCAAGACTTCCTGCTGGCGGCCCCAGGGTGTCACGAGTGGTGCCTTTCCATGGGTCTCTGGCCAGTGGCCCGGCACTTCCCTTTGGCAAACAGGATCTGCTTAGTGCGACGTGCTGACGGTGCCGGCAGTCGGGCTTCCCAGCCAAGAAAACTGAGAAACTGGGAGAGGTCTTAACCGCCAGGTTTTGTGAGTTGCTAGCTGAGTTATGTCTGTCCCTCCTGGCCAACGCTCTCCCTTCAGTTTTCACTTTTGCTTTTCTAGACACTTGTGTTCCTCACAAGACATAGGAATATGGAAATGATCAAGGAAAATTTATTCTAGCGTCAGTGTAGATTTTTAAGAGAGAAAAAGAGGTTATAGTGACTCACATTTTGTGGTTGCCACTCCCCAGTGCCTAAAGCCATTACAAGCACCTGCTGAAACTCTTTATACGGTGAACAACATTGCACAGAAGTCATGGACAAGTTCTCCTTGCGATTACTGGTGGTCCCTAACAGTGGCAGTTTTTATTAAATGGTCATATTTTGAACTAAATACAGTATTTTTGCGGATCTTGCTTTACGTAATGAGGATTACTTGCCTATGCAGAAATGGAATATGCCATATGCAAAGTTAGGAGCTCACTGAATGCAATTAGAGTGGTGACAGTTATTCTGGCTATTTAGTTGGAAAACCAAAAATAGTAACTTGTGAGATTACAATGAGGGAGGTAGCCTGGCAACTCCTTGGTAGCCATGACAAACATTTGGGTTTGTGAGCCCTCGTCTGGGGAAGGGGAGGTGGCCAGGGCTTTGTGAAGGGGCAGGATAAGCTGCTGGAGTGCCATCTTATGTGATCTGAGAGCTAATATATGTTTAGCTTTGCTAATACTTTTCTACAGAAAGCACAAAGCTCCTCTTTGTAAGCTAGAGGAAGGTTGAGATTGCCCGTTCATGACAAACGTCACCGGTAATCGCATGCTGCGGAGGAGAGCTAAAGCTGGCTGAGGTGTAAACACGCTGCGGTTTGCAGTGTGGAAGTCGGTCACTGGGACGAGGGACCCAGCAGATCCCGCGCTGTGCTCCACTGTTGTGCAGATGTCAGAGCTAGCTGACGCAAAATGCTGCTCTTGTGCCCCTCATCACCCTGAAACAGGGTGAATCCTTTGGGAATGCATTGTCCTTGGCCTGCCCTCTTTTCCTGCCTGCATGCTGCTGGGAGTGTGCTGACTTCGAATATGTGCCAGTGCATGGGCCAGCACCTGAATGTACCAGGGCGGCTGTAGCGTATAAGTAGATGGCGAGTGTGTAACTTGACTGGTGTTAGCAGCAGACTTCAGTGTCCGTTCACTAGTTGCCTGAGCTAGGGGTTTGCTGGGCTTGGGCTTGCCTTTGCTGTTACCCATTTTGGATAAGCAAAAGCACTTGATTGTTTTGGGTCAATGCTGGATTAAAACAGAACTTTAAACTGGTTTTAAATGTGTATGTTTAACTTGCAAAGCTTCCAGGCTTCAACTATGTTTGGTTTAGTTCTAACAATTAGTCAAAAATGTCAGTGGCAATTAGTAATTACCACATAACTGGCCACAGGTTTGGTTTAGATCTCTCACATTTAGGGCACGCTTTTTTGAAGTTTTAATTGTAGTCTGACATGATACTAGAGCTGTCAGGCACTCTGCTGAACAAGTAGAAAAGCTGTTGATGACCTTAGTGTAATATGAAGAGACCTCTATTGTGTTACTCCAGTATCATATTAGGTATCTCTGTGTGTGTATTTTGTGAAAACCAACTTAATATCTGTATGTGGAGAAGCAGTAGCTCAAGGATTTGTGTAGTGTCACATTTTATTGTCTTCTGTTTCTGTCCCTTTTCCCTCCCCTCATTAAAATGTTCCCATATGTTGGTATGAAATGTTTTATTATGGTCTTGAAAAGTTCAGCTGACCTCAGTGAGAATGCGAGTGGAGTTGCTCTGGAAAATGAAATTTCCCAAAGCTTCTGGTGCCTGGCCCTAGCAGAGCTGTGTGTCAGCGTGGTGCCTTGGAGGATCATGTGAAGTGGTTTTTTTTTTGGTTTTGCTTGTTTTCTTTCCCTTGGCTTTTTTTTGTTGTAATACTTCCTGATAAGTTGTCACAGGGCTCTCCCAGTGTCACGAGAGCCAGCCTGAAGCCTCTTTGTGTTTTGAAACTCACCACCGCCTGAATCTGGCTGCTTTACGGTCTCTTGCTGCAATCAGTGTGTTGCAAACGGACACGGGAAGCCCGTTCTCTTTAGTGGCCTCTTACTGGAACATCAGAACGGCTGAAAGTCTTTAGACAGTTTGGATAACGGAGTGAAGGCTTCTGCAGTTATGTATTAAGTACTGTCCGTAAGTTGGGAGTAGAAGTAGGAGGAGGGTGATTAGATTTTTCCTCTTAACTCTCATTATCAATGCATCCCGGTCTCCTAAAGGCTGTCTTTGCAGTACTTCTTGTGGAATGGTTTTTGCTGTATAGGCTTTCTCATCCTTGTGACCTAAGCTTTGACAGTGCTAAGCATATTAAATAAAGCCTATTATGCAAAGGCTATTACTGATAATAGATTAAATGTGTAGTCTTACTTGGCATTGCAGATAAATCCCATTATCTGTAGTGCTAAGACCTGCAGGTCACAGATCAGCTGGCTTGCAGATCACTGCTTTATGCCTGTTTTCTTTCTCTTTTTTTTTTAAGCTGTAGTCCTAAATAAATATCTCTGGCTAACCCTGTTGTTTGTTTGCTTTCCCCTGTTTTTCTCTCCCCTCGACCCAGTGAGACTGCATCAAAATGTCTCTCTACCCTTCACTGGAAGATCTGAAGGTGGACAAAGTTATTCAGGTATGGTGGGCTTTAATAAGATGTGTTTTGATAATAATGTATCTGTTTAGTTCAAGGAAGGGGAGACTTCTGTTGTTGGTGAGAGGTTTTTTACCATCACGCTCTAAAAGGGGAAAGACAAACTTCACTTTGTAGCTTGATACAATATTAGTACTTACTTTACCACTGTTGGGTATATGTATTTCATTTTATATAGTAATTTATAGTCATTTGTATTTAATGTGTTGATATGTTTGGGTTTTTTGAAGTATAGATACTTTGTCTTAGTAGACAAACATAGTCAGTCTCTTCTCCTACTTCAGCTCTGATGTGATGAATAGGTATTGACTGAACTAATAAAACTGCTGTGTCTCATTCCTGGTGTCCAAACCTGTGGCAGAAAGCTTTCATGGTCAGTTGGGCACACAAAAAAAGAGCACTGGTTCTCTTAATGTCATCTGGAATCACAGACAACAGCAATGAGTTATAGTGCATTTTAAGGTGGCTGCTACTTCTGTCCTTGTCCTCATTGGGAAGCAGTTGAGCAAACTGCACAGGACAGCTTATTTACTCTCCTGTGCTGTCCCAAAGTGGAGTGCCTCAGTCTCACCTGTGTTTGTATGTGTGGGGTGGAGCTCTTGAAGTTGTGGGCACTGTGTTGGGATTTCTCCTTGTTGTGTCCGCCCACCCCACCTCACCTCATTCTTCTTATCTTACCAAAGTACTTCATCTACAGTTAGGTAATGTTGAACTGAAAAAAAAAAAAAGTAGCCTGGAGCCAGGAATGTGCTCGTTCAGCTTTTTCATGACCAACTGCTAGATTTTATATATTACAGTTAAAAATATTAAATATGGTCTTTCTACTGCTAAACTTCTGTGAGCACTGAATGAAGCCGAGAGGAAACAGAAGTAGCCTATCTCTATGCAGAGTCCTGCAAACCTTGAACCGTAGATAAATGTTTTGTCATTTTATAGAGCAGGAACTCTTCTTGGACCTTGTCTTGCCCATATGCTCAGCAGGGTTTATGAACTTGGACAGAGTGCCTTGTTCTTGTGATTACAACTGTAGTCCACTGTGGTATTTCACAGACAAATAAGAGCAAACCTTGTAGAGGTTTCTGTAGGGAGCATAACAAATTGTTCTTTTAAGCTAGTTTTATCCTTGTTGACACTGTAATCTCAAAGTTCAGATTTCCAGAAAAAACAGTTCATGCAGGACAGAGGCTTGCTGTCGTACCTAAAGATGACTATTCACTCAAAGTTTAAATCAGGATTTCACAAAGTTTTGCCACTTGATGAGTGGAATGTCAGGCGAGACAGCCTATGAGAAAATTCATGTGGAGGTGGGAGCGAAGGGAGGTAGAACCAAGAGCGTTTGGTTGCAGATCCCCAGTGGAGATCTTGGGTTTTCTTGTTGCTATCGTCAGTGAGGAATGTCACCCTTGAGCAGGTACATGACAGCATCTTGGTCCTACGACCGTAGTAGGAACTATGGGAGATAATGGGCTGTGTACTGAGTGTAGCTGTGAGAGAGGGGAAGTAAGTACTGTAAATGGAGTAAGCCATTCGATTTTTCACTAATATTTTTGGTAGCAAAGGCTAAATTATTTGCCTCTCCCCAAAACAGCATTATAAAAATGCTGTCTTTTTAAACATGTCTGAGAGCACTCGTAGGACAAAAGGAGGCAGAGTACTGAAAGACCAAGTCTGTATCCACAACAAGCGAGTGAGATTAAAATCACAGCTGGTTAAAACAAATGGACTTGTTACATTAAATATTCTAACCTGTTCTTTTTCTCCAGCATTGGAATTGGAGGCTATTCTTCTAAATACATCTGATACTGATAAATAAGTCGTTCTTGCCCTGAAACCTTTTTCTACAAACAACTTCCTGGAAAGTGCAGGACTACAAAGTCTTCTATTTTTAAGCATGATTTCCTTAAAAACATTGAGTAATTTGACCGTCATGTTGTGTTAGATGATTTATGTGTCCTGTTCAGCGTAATGTTTCACCATGCATTTAGTAATTTCCCCCTCACCTTTGACGTTCAACCTCAGGAAAGCTATTGGGATAGCTATTTCCATCACACTTAACAGGCCCCTGTAAGGTAGTGTTTTTCACTGGTCATGATTACACAAGAACAAAAAAGTAGTAGCTGAGGTATTGAGAAGGAAGGAAACTGGCTTAATTTGATGTTGTCTTTTATTGCTCTTAGTAAGTAATATAGAAAATAAGCTTAGTGTGTTCACTGTAATGGCAGCTTCTGTAGAAAAATCATCTTAGCAGGTCCTTTCCTTTCAGAAGGTATTGAACTAGTAGCATTGGACTGTGAGGAACTTAACTTGCAACCTCGGAGGAACTGTGGCAGAACTCATTAATAATGTCTGTAAATAGTGAAGAGAGAAAATGGCTGCTATCCAGCTGAAAAAAGTAATCACAAAACATTCTGACAAAGGTCATACCTTAAAACTCTAAGTTATAATGTTTTGTCATCCAAGTTTAGTATGTCTTTTAAGGAGGTCTTGCACTCTTTAACTTCTTTAATGACAAAACCAGAACATAGAATCATAGAATCACAGACTGACAGTAGAACCTTTCTGCATTACTACTGTAGCCTTGTCTCTGAGGAGGATACAAGTTGATCTGAAGTATTTTGATCCTACTACAGCATATGATATTGAAGTTATTTATTTCAAAGAAAAAGATGGACTTCAGAGCTTCGCAATGAATAGTAACTGGCACGTACAAGAAAAAAACAAAATACTAGTTTCCTGGCTGCATAATAGTTTTCATAGATTTTTCTTGTTCAAGATAACGTATATGAGTTTCTTTGCTTTTAGGCTCAGACTGCCTTTTCTTCAAATCCAGCTAATCCAGCAATCTTGTCTGAAGCTTCTGCTCCTATTCCTCATGATGGAGGTAAGGTCAGGTACTGTATAGTATCTTAATGTTGTGGAAAACAGTTGTGAAAGCCTGAAGTTAACAGTACAGTCAAAAATACCTATAAATATGTAATCCTTTTTACTGAGGGTGAGACCATGCCTTTTTGGAAAGGCCACACCCACCCCTCGCCCCAGACTACCTTGGCGGAGGCACTGTAGGGGTGAAAAAACAGTGTTTGCTTATAAAAGTAAGTTGTGGCAAACACTAACCCTTCTCTTAACTTTTCAAAATCTTTTCCAAGTGAGCCTGACATAACAAGATCTGCTGATAGTCCCATTTGAGCTCTTTTTAACTCTTGCCTCATAAGCTTAGTTGTCCTTATTTATTAAGAGTAATTTTGTAAGCTTTAGAGGGCAGCATGAGTCTGAGTGCCTTTCCTCTCCGTATGAGGTTGTTTGGAAACAAGACCAAATCTTTGTCGATAAAGAAGTGCCCAGGATGGTGGAACTTAACCTTGTCAGGCTGTCGACATAAAGCTTCTAGCAGATTTTGCGATCAAATATCTGATGGGAATGCTGGTGCATCAGTTATTAAAAAACTTTGTTTGCAGTTCTCCTCTTGGCACTGGGGTGTCTAGGATGACTTTAAGGCAGGAATTTGTGTAGCTCATCAGAGTGCCACCTCTTGTAGATCTGTTCTGGAATAGATACTTACCTGGCCTAACCTCACAGATTAGATTTAAGTTTGTTTCAGCAGTCCGTTCTTGGCAGCATTCTTTCTGCTGTCCAGAGTTTGAATTCTCCTGCAGTTTCTGTGCCTGCAGGCCAAATGATACAATTTTGACATCACCTTGCGTGTGAATTGCTCGGGAGCTTTGTGTGCCTAAAGAATGATTAATCAGTCAGTATATCCCAAAGGAAGGGAGGCCTACACCATCTATAGAATGTGCCAAACCTGCTGGGGAGACAGGAGAATGTACAACATAAAGAGCTTTTGGATGTTTAATGCTGTTTGGAAATGTCTCTGTTTTGAATGAGAATGTAATAGAGCCAGCAAAGATGCATCCTGTGTCGTGGTCTTCGATGAAGAATGAAAGTGAAAAATCAAGCAGCTGCAGAGGTCTGATGCAACATTATTGTGTATAATCCTAGGGGCTTGAAAATGCAAGTGAAAGACAGCCACGGAAGAAATATATACATCAATCTGGAAATAAGATCAGACAGCTCTCATGTGAAGCAGTGTGTAGACATGACCACTGAAAGTATTAACAAAAAAAAGTCTCTTAGTTGTACTGGAATTCACCTTGCAATGACCTCTGCGTTCCTTCCCAGAAAAGTTACTTTCAATTTCTGGTCAAGTGTGGATTCTTATAACAGCTGGTTTTATATGCATTCCCATAAATTAACAAATGCAAGCTAAGGTTTGTGAACCGAGGAGCCTGCTTCCTTCCAAGGCCATCCCTTGCACCACCTCGCTTTCTGAGCAGCCTTTTCTGTCCCCCGCTGCCACTTGCTGAGAACCGCGGGTGACCTCTTAGGAGTTCTCATAACTGCTACTTGTTAAATGGCACCAGTTAATTATCTGTGGAATGTCAAGAGCAGTATCAAGCTTATTTCCAGAGTGGTTCGACTCAAGGTCTGACAAGTCTGTCAGTGTAACTTCCTTTCCTCCCACTCCCTGCACCCCGTTCCTCTGGGGTGTACAGGAATCTCCTGCTGGATATTTTAAGGACTGTGTTTGTCTTCTCTTGTTGAGAAGCATGTCTGCAACCACTTCATCTTGAAGCTATGAGAAAATGACAGCTACTTTCTTATGAAGACTATCTAAGCTGACTGCGCTGTGGACCTTGCAGCCAGGAGGCTGTCTTCCACAGAAACTTTACCACGCCTGGGATCTGGAATGTCCTTGGCATGGATGCCTCTTGCGAGTGCAGTCTTGTGCTTAGTCACTCTGTGTGTGCACGTGCGCGTGCATGCCCTTTGGAGCAAGGATGAATTAAGAAACTGAAACTAAAAGTTCTCTGTAACCTCTTTATTCCAAGAAGTGCTGCTTATCTGGTTACTTTTCTAAACTGGGCTAGAATAACAGTATTCCATCATAATTTTCAAATCAAATAGATGACAATAGTGCAAGATTTGTTGAAGTAATTGTACATATGAAAGCAATAATTGCTTGTTCTGTTGAACGAACAACTATGCTGACAGGTTTTTTTTGGTTTTTTTTTTCTCCTATAGGCTTATACCCCAGACTGTATCCAGAACTTTCTCAGTATATGGGCCTGAGCCTCAATGAGGAGGAGGTACAGAGAAACTTACCAGTGGCAGCAGCTGCTCAGCCACAGGGTGTAGGTACCAGTCAAGCATGTTTTAGAAAGCAAAAATGTAAAGACTAAATGCATGTCTAGCATTCTAGAGAGTAGACTACTATTTATCTTAAGTACCATACTTGACTGATAAACTGTTTTAGGTAACAGTGTCTGTCTTTCTCTGATCTTAAACTGAGCAGTATATTTCCAGTGCTGCAAGGCAGGGGAAAAGCTGGGGTGTTGTGACTTAATTTGTCTGTCGCTTTTTATGTTGTCGTTTTTTTTTTTAAATATTGCTTCATATAAACTGACATATAGCTATTTAAAAAAAAGTTGAAACTAAGTTGTCTGGCTATTTTGTTTTAATCAGCAACTGGTAACACGACCTTCTACTAATTACATAGTAGCTCCAGTGACTGGAAATGATATCGGAATTCGCAGAGCAGAAATTAAGCAAGGCATCCGTGAAGCAATTTTATGTAAAGATCAAGATGGCAAAATTGGACTTCGCCTTAAGTCTGTGGACAACGTAAGTATAGAAGCTTGCTTTTGGCTATAGAGATCTTACTGCTGGATTAAATTAGTAGTGAAGTTGCATATGATCACAAAACTGTCTTCTGTATAGTGCTTGCTTGTCCATTATCAGACTTTTAAAATCCTTCGTTAGATCAGTAACTAGATTTCCAGCTGTCTGGGCTAGGATCTAAATTTACAGCAGCAATTTACTTTCATATGTTTTATAACAGCTGAAAAATACTTGTAATTTTTTTTCCACGACTTTAGAGCATGAAATTGTCCTTGCGGAGCTGCTGTGATACTTGTTAGCAGTTCAAGTCTTCTTGTCTCTGTCTTTGTGGAAACACCAGGCAGTACTTAAAATTCAGCAGTATGCAGAGAACTGCCCATGGCTTAGATATCTTCTACAGTTTCTTACAGTGTGTTGCTGGTGAGAAAAGTAGGGGTAGTGAGGGTGTCATCTTACCTATATGTAAAGAGTAATTTCAGAGTAAGCTTTTTTTGAGTTTCCCTTAACATGAACATAGCTGCAAGAAGATCCTTAAACCTGCTCTGGAGCTTCTCTGTTTCAGTATGTCTTGATTCTCAACATGGAAATGCTACTCTTGTCTTTTTTTTTCTTGGCTAGGCCATTTAATCTGAATGTTTAAAAAAAATTGTACTCAAGTTTTCATATGTGTATATATATGTGTGTATATATATATATAAAAAGTGCTTTTTGTAGTTCTTCTAACCCAGGAAATGCTGGGGTTTTCTTGGAGTAGCGTGTTCGTGGTTTTTTTGTGTTTTGGTTTGGTTTTTTTTAAATCCTGTTCTCCCCACCCCAAGGTATTATCTACAGTTTGCTTTGATACGCTTTGCTTGGTTTTTAGGGGTACTTTGACTAGAAATAGTTTTTTAACACCTTGGTTTTTTACATCGGGTGCTAGCAAGTAACAATCAATAAAATGTTGAAAACTAATGGGGTTGTGAAAGAAGGAAAAATCACTATGGAGATCCTAGTATTGCTGGTCTGTTTCTCCAGCTACATATAGACTCTGATGTCTGGAAAAGGAATGATTAGTTAATTGCACAAGGAGATATGCAAACTTAACACTAGTGTGTCTTGATCTAGTTGTTCAGGTTTCCTGTTAAAACAGAATAGTATTTACCTCTTTGAGTAAGGCTTTAATGTTGTGCTCATGTCGTTTTTTTAATGTCTAAAGATCTAGACAGAACAGATTTGCTCATTTCCTATCTTCATTCTGGCATTAATTATGTGTCAGTCTCTTTAAGACATCTACAGACAGATTGAAATTTCAAAAATGCCTCTTAAGGAGAGGTAGTCAGCAGGTCCTTCTGTCCATTTGGTTGGTATCCCATTGAAAATGGGAAACTTTACAGGGCTGTGTGCTCTGTAGACCTGTGGGTCTTCATCTTTAAGGAAGAACTTCCTCTCCCCCCCCCTTTTTGTATTCTCTTTTATAGGGTATATTTGTCCAGTTAGTTCAGGCAAACTCTCCAGCATCCCTCGCTGGGCTGCGGTTTGGGGACCAAGTTCTGCAGATCGATGGTGAAAACTGTGCAGGATGGAGTTCTGATAAAGCGCATAAAGTTCTGAAACAGGCTTCTGGAGAAAGGATTTCAATGATCATTCGGGACAGGTAAAGCCAACTGTGGATACAGATTGTCGTTGTCCATCTCGGAATAATTCTGTGAGGTTCGGGTCTCCCCTTGCTTGAGCAGCACTGCAGGTATAACAAAATCTGTTTGTCCACGTACTGCAATAGTGATCATCAGTGATCATCAGAAATCTTCCTTTTTGTGGGGAACAGTCAAAATAGTTGTTAACTTGTAAACTTCAAGTGCATAGTTGCCTGGTCGTGATGAGGCATAACATTTTTCAAGGTAAACTAATGAGTGATAGTGCAAGTCAAATTGAAACTCTAAATTCAAGAGTTCTGTGCTTTTTTTAACACAGTATGACTTTTGCTTGTACTAATTGAAAAAGTAATAAAAGATGGTACCAAAATATTTGCTGTAATAATGAATGCATTTGCATTTTTACTTAGCGTGATAGTTTTCTTGCGAACCCTATTGTGTACATATGAATTAATGTCAGTTTTGCTAAAAGTATGCTTGATGAGCCAATACAGATTTTTAATTGTATTAAATAATGAGCTTGTACCTAGGTGTCTGTAGTAATAATAGGTCAGATTCAATGTAAGGTCTGTAGGCTATGAGAAGACAGATGATAGATGATATGACTAGGTAAACAAACATCTTGAAGCTTTTTTGATGTCCATTCTTGTTTAAGAACCAA